>VYZW01052509.1:46382-73625 GCA_013401315.1 Balaeniceps rex
GAGCAGAGGGGGAGAATCACCTCCCTCGACCTGCTGGCCACACTTTTTATGCAGCCCAGGATACCACAGGGTTCTTTATACGATAGAGGGCTTTTTATGCAGCCCAGGATACAAAATCAGGAGGCTAACAAAATCTTGGGTGTGGACCATCTCTTTCTGCTCCAGTTCCAACGCACTGTTCTTCCTTGTACGGGAAGGCTACTGGTGTCCCTAGGAGCCTGCCCTGGGCAGTGCTCAGTTTCTACTGTGGAGGGTGAGAATTCTTGAGTTTGGCAAAAACTTCAGCTCGTATGGGACTCTTGCTCAATGTTTCCTTGTTAGCTGTGGAGGGTGTTGAGTGTGCTTACCAGCAATCCCCAGAAATTATTCATCTTCGAAATAGTTTCCCCTCCCTCCTTTCTTCAGTATATCACAGCAGTATCTGTGCTGTGATACAAGACCAGTAAAGGATCATTCTTTGATCCTGAAAGTGAGTGGAATAGCACAGCTCTTGTAGGCATGCTTCTCTCCTGTCCACTCCAGTATACCCAAACCGTGCAGAAAACATTCCTATTACTGAAGAAGTATTTTGTTGGTACTTTTAACCAAATATTTGAGTATTTTAAAAATAAATATTTTAACATACACGGTATTTAAATACGATTGTACTACACTTGTACTATTAATCAAAGTATTCCTGTGTATTTACAGTGCATAGTATAGTACTTGCTGTGGTTTAGCCACAACATGTACAGTACAAGGTGGTCTTTGCTTCCTCATGGCTCTAAAACGGGCTGTGCAATAATATCAGCATAATATTTCAGCCATGGTCTGACCAGAGTTTACAGCAAACAGACTTACCTTGCTGTGTGTGGTGGCATGCAAATCCTGAACTGCCCTACCTTTTCTTCATAGCATTTCACACTGTAGTTAATCTGATGGCAGTTGTTCATTTCCTGTTAAGCTGTTTACTGGACTTCACAGTACAATCTGCTATGCTCTTACTAGCTTAGTTTTTTCTTTCCCAGGATGAATTTCATTCTGTCACTTTTTCTAGACCTGTTTCTGTCCTGAGGTCCTTTGTTTTTCCCTGTCCTGGATTTCCATAAAATTTTGACAAAAGCATAATCTGTATGTTTCATGAAAGTACTTTTGTCTTCTCTTTGTAAGTGTTCATGAAAAAAGTAAAATTGAAAATTTTTTTTTTTAAACCAACCTAATGTGAAGCTGGGATTCATCTTTTTATTTCTGCTTCCCTGCTCCCTCCTCTCTGCCCCCCAAATAAAAAAACAAACAAACAAGCAAAAAGGTTCTGAAAGTCTAAAAGAAGCACAGGTAAGCACACTTTCTTTTATGTATCAGGAAAAAAAACCAGATTAATTACAATTATTCCTTTCCATTTGAAGGTGAGCTTTTTAACATGTATGAATCAAACAACCTATTGGCATGTCTAAGTTGTGTCTTTTTGGAGCTGTAAAAAACCTAACCAAAACAAACTACTCCCTTGCATATTTTTCCATGATTCCTTTGTATTGTTGATGAAATATAAGGCATCTGATTTTCTGGCTTGGCCAGCATCATTGAGCAGAAGGAGGTGCAGTGTTTTGCACACAGAGTTACCTCTGTGTTACCTTTCGAGACCAATTGAGGGATTGTTCTTGGGCCTTTGAAGTGTAAGTGAAGGGACACAACTGCTGTTGGCACACCTAGCTCCTCTCTCCCGCATGCTGACCAGAACACGCTCGCCGAGCTTGGGTTATTTCCATGGGGAAAAGTCTCCGGTAAGTCTTACTCTGCAAATTGTAGCAGGTATTCTATGGGAAAGTCCCAGATAGTGCAGGCAGCAACATGTGAACAGTTACAGCATTGGCAGTAATGGGGAAATGAATGACCCTGTGCCTTGATGAAATTTTATTTACTGTGGTTGTATCCCATGATTTTTCTCTACCATGGACTTGCTGGTCTTGGCCAACAGCAAACTTTGACAACAGCAACTTGTTGATTTTGGCAATAGAGGGTTCATGTTCCTTGCTTTAAAACTATCGAGTTCGCTTGTCTCAAGATTATCTCTGAACCTGGCTATTGCAAACTGACTGCTTGGGGAAATGCCCCTCAGCTTCTGGACCCTGGTCAAAGCAGTCTGTACTATCAAATAGAGAACCTAGACGTGTCAAGAGCAGAAGCCCAGTGTGTAGTTGGCTTGATTTGTCCAACTGCCGGCAGCTGAGGAGACTTTCAAGTGTGGTTAGGTGCGGGTGTCAGGAAGGTTGAGAGCAAAGGTGACTGTCATGGTTTAACCCCAGCTGGCAACTAAGCCCCACACAGCCACTCACTCCCTCCACAGTGGGAGGCTTAGTGGGAGAGAATCGGAAGAGTAAAATTGAGAGAACTTGTGGGTTGAGATAAAGACAAAAAAAAGGTAAAGCAAAAGCCACACATGCAAGCAAAGCAAACCAAGGAATTCATTCACTACTTCCCATCAGCAGGCAGGTGTTCAGCCATCTCTGGGAAAGCAGGGCTCCATCACGTGTGACGGTTACTTGGGAAGACGAATGCCATCACTCTGCACATCCCCCCCTTCCTTCTTCTTCCCCCATCTTTATATGCTGAGCATGACATCATATGGTATGGAATAGCCCTTTGGTCAGTTGGGGTCAGCTGTCCTGGCTATACTCCCTCCCAGCTTCTTCTCCTCACTGGCAGAGTATGGGAAGCTGAAAAGGCCTTGACTTCATGTAAATGTTGCTTAGCAACAAGTAAAACATCAGTGTGTTATCAGCATTATTCTCATGCTAAATCCAAAACACAGCACAATACCAGCTACTAGGAAGAAAATTAACTCTATCCCAGCCAAAACCAGGACAGTGACTACAAGCTAGTTACAGAAGCCCTACTTGGTGGTAAGGGAGTCAGATGCGTGGAGAGGAGTCATCTTGGCTCTCTAGCAGTACAGTGTTGGGAGCTCTGTGAAGATACTATCACCTTCTGTTTGCAAGGTATTCCTGGAGCTCCTGCGTCACTTCAGCCGGCAGTGCACATGGTAAGTCAGACTCTTTGCTATATAAAAAATTGGCCATGGGAGTTACAAAATGAGGAAGGTTGTCCAAGCTTCCTTGGCCTGGGGTGTTTTGTAAACAGGGGCTTCAGTGAGCAGCTGAAGGATTGTCACCTAAAGAAATCTAGTTTCTTCCAGATTTGGATCTTGTGTTTGGTTTCTCGTCTGTCTAACAGGGCATCAGCACTTCATTTTGTCCCTGTTACAGTGTTTGTGGCGTCTCTCTGCCATTGAATTAACTGGTGTGTAAGGCTTAAACTTATGCTGTAGTCTTTCTGCAAGTGGGTAAATAGCAGGGTCCCTTCTCTGTGAAGTTGCCCGCTGTCTTTGGCCAACAGGATCAGGACTTATTAGGGGAAGGGCGGATAAATAGGAAAACATACACATTCTATAGATATAATTTTCTTAGGAACTTTGCCTCAAACAGATATTGCTGTCAGTTAAAGTAAAGGTGAGGCTGCCACTGCATTTGGTGAGGTTCCAAAGGCTGAGGCCGTCCTGGGCCAAGTACAGGGTTGTGTTCCAGGAAAGTGTTAAACAGAGCAGTAACGCGGCATAGTGACAGAACTGAGTGAAAATGAAAACAAAAGGTGTTTGCCTGTCTCAAATTTTGTCAGCATGATCCTTGCCCGTTTCTCATATGTACACTCCTATGCTTCATATCCTTAAGTAGGTTTTGGATAGGAAAGAGAGATTTAGCTAGCAGTTTGTGATAAACTCCACATCACCAGTTCAGTTGCCAAGACTTTATTTCACTCACTCTGGTCACTGCAGTCGCTGGCACCACAGGCACATGGTCCTTCTGACCTGTGATCTCCAGTTGCTGGCACTTAGACCTCCAAGCGCACAAATCCACACATAATAGAGAGCCCCTCACCCGNACCTAGACGTGTCAAGAGCAGAAGCCCAGTGTGTAGTTGGCTTGATTTGTCCAACTGCCGGCAGCTGAGGAGACTTTCAAGTGTGGTTAGGTGCGGGTGTCAGGAAGGTTGAGAGCAAAGGTGACTGTCATGGTTTAACCCCAGCTGGCAACTAAGCCCCACACAGCCACTCACTCCCTCCACAGTGGGAGGCTTAGTGGGAGAGAATCGGAAGAGTAAAATTGAGAGAACTTGTGGGTTGAGATAAAGACAAAAAAAAGGTAAAGCAAAAGCCACACATGCAAGCAAAGCAAACCAAGGAATTCATTCACTACTTCCCATCAGCAGGCAGGTGTTCAGCCATCTCTGGGAAAGCAGGGCTCCATCACGTGTGACGGTTACTTGGGAAGACGAATGCCATCACTCTGCACATCCCCCCCTTCCTTCTTCTTCCCCCATCTTTATATGCTGAGCATGACATCATATGGTATGGAATAGCCCTTTGGTCAGTTGGGGTCAGCTGTCCTGGCTATACTCCCTCCCAGCTTCTTCTCCTCACTGGCAGAGTATGGGAAGCTGAAAAGGCCTTGACTTCATGTAAATGTTGCTTAGCAACAAGTAAAACATCAGTGTGTTATCAGCATTATTCTCTTGCTAAATCCAAAACACAGCACAATACCAGCTACTAGGAAGAAAATTAACTCTATCCCAGCCAAAACCAGGACAGTGACTACAAGCTAGTTACAGAAGCCCTACTTGGTGGTAAGGGAGTCAGATGCGTGGAGAGGAGTCATCTTGGCTCTCTAGCAGTACAGTGTTGGGAGCTCTGTGAAGATACTATCACCTTCTGTTTGCAAGGTATTCCTGGAGCTCCTGCGTCACTTCAGCCGGCAGTGCACATGGTAAGTCAGACTCTTTGCTATATAAAAAATTGGCCATGGGAGTTACAAAATGAGGAAGGTTGTCCAAGCTTCCTTGGCCTGGGGTGTTTTGTAAACAGGGGCTTCAGTGAGCAGCTGAAGGATTGTCACCTAAAGAAATCTAGTTTCTTCCAGATTTGGATCTTGTGTTTGGTTTCTCGTCTGTCTAACAGGGCATCAGCACTTCATTTTGTCCCTGTTACAGTGTTTGTGGCGTCTCTCTGCCATTGAATTAACTGGTGTGTAAGGCTTAAACTTATGCTGTAGTCTTTCTGCAAGTGGGTAAATAGCAGGGTCCCTTCTCTGTGAAGTTGCCCGCTGTCTTTGGCCAACAGGATCAGGACTTATTAGGGGAAGGGCGGATAAATAGGAAAACATACACATTCTATAGATATAATTTTCTTAGGAACTTTGCCTCAAACAGATATTGCTGTCAGTTAAAGTAAAGGTGAGGCTGCCACTGCATTTGGTGAGGTTCCAAAGGCTGAGGCCGTCCTGGGCCAAGTACAGGGTTGTGTTCCAGGAAAGTGTTAAACAGAGCAGTAACGCGGCATAGTGACAGAACTGAGTGAAAATGAAAACAAAAGGTGTTTGCCTGTCTCAAATTTTGTCAGCATGATCCTTGCCCGTTTCTCATATGTACACTCCTATGCTTCATATCCTTAAGTAGGTTTTGGATAGGAAAGAGAGATTTAGCTAGCAGTTTGTGATAAACTCCACATCACCAGTTCAGTTGCCAAGACTTTATTTCACTCACTCTGGTCACTGCAGTCGCTGGCACCACAGGCACATGGTCCTTCTGACCTGTGATCTCCAGTTGCTGGCACTTAGACCTCCAAGCGCACAAATCCACACATAATAGAGAGCCCCTCACCCGGGAATGTGCTTAGGAATAGAGTTTAATAAGAAGACAGGACAGATCAGGTGCAGGGCATGGCCTGACANCCCACACAGCCACTCACTCCCTCCACAGTGGGAGGCTTAGTGGGAGAGAATCGGAAGAGTAAAATTGAGAGAACTTGTGGGTTGAGATAAAGACAAAAAAAAGGTAAAGCAAAAGCCACACATGCAAGCAAAGCAAACCAAGGAATTCATTCACTACTTCCCATCAGCAGGCAGGTGTTCAGCCATCTCTGGGAAAGCAGGGCTCCATCACGTGTGACGGTTACTTGGGAAGACGAATGCCATCACTCTGCACATCCCCCCCTTCCTTCTTCTTCCCCCATCTTTATATGCTGAGCATGACATCATATGGTATGGAATAGCCCTTTGGTCAGTTGGGGTCAGCTGTCCTGGCTATACTCCCTCCCAGCTTCTTCTCCTCACTGGCAGAGTATGGGAAGCTGAAAAGGCCTTGACTTCATGTAAATGTTGCTTAGCAACAAGTAAAACATCAGTGTGTTATCAGCATTATTCTCATGCTAAATCCAAAACACAGCACAATACCAGCTACTAGGAAGAAAATTAACTCTATCCCAGCCAAAACCAGGACAGTGACTACAAGCTAGTTACAGAAGCCCTACTTGGTGGTAAGGGAGTCAGATGCGTGGAGAGGAGTCATCTTGGCTCTCTAGCAGTACAGTGTTGGGAGCTCTGTGAAGATACTATCACCTTCTGTTTGCAAGGTATTCCTGGAGCTCCTGCGTCACTTCAGCCGGCAGTGCACATGGTAAGTCAGACTCTTTGCTATATAAAAAATTGGCCATGGGAGTTACAAAATGAGGAAGGTTGTCCAAGCTTCCTTGGCCTGGGGTGTTTTGTAAACAGGGGCTTCAGTGAGCAGCTGAAGGATTGTCACCTAAAGAAATCTAGTTTCTTCCAGATTTGGATCTTGTGTTTGGTTTCTCGTCTGTCTAACAGGGCATCAGCACTTCATTTTGTCCCTGTTACAGTGTTTGTGGCGTCTCTCTGCCATTGAATTAACTGGTGTGTAAGGCTTAAACTTATGCTGTAGTCTTTCTGCAAGTGGGTAAATAGCAGGGTCCCTTCTCTGTGAAGTTGCCCGCTGTCTTTGGCCAACAGGATCAGGACTTATTAGGGGAAGGGCGGATAAATAGGAAAACATACACATTCTATAGATATAATTTTCTTAGGAACTTTGCCTCAAACAGATATTGCTGTCAGTTAAAGTAAAGGTGAGGCTGCCACTGCATTTGGTGAGGTTCCAAAGGCTGAGGCCGTCCTGGGCCAAGTACAGGGTTGTGTTCCAGGAAAGTGTTAAACAGAGCAGTAACGCGGCATAGTGACAGAACTGAGTGAAAATGAAAACAAAAGGTGTTTGCCTGTCTCAAATTTTGTCAGCATGATCCTTGCCCGTTTCTCATATGTACACTCCTATGCTTCATATCCTTAAGTAGGTTTTGGATAGGAAAGAGAGATTTAGCTAGCAGTTTGTGATAAACTCCACATCACCAGTTCAGTTGCCAAGACTTTATTTCACTCACTCTGGTCACTGCAGTCGCTGGCACCACAGGCACATGGTCCTTCTGACCTGTGATCTCCAGTTGCTGGCACTTAGACCTCCAAGCGCACAAATCCACACATAATAGAGAGCCCCTCACCCGGGAATGTGCTTAGGAATAGAGTTTAATAAGAAGACAGGACAGATCAGGTGCAGGGCATGGCCTGACAAGCACACTGACCAGCCAATCGTTCTTCCATGTTTGTTCCTCCCCAAACCACCTTGTTCTCTTTTTATTTCCTGCCTTTAATTCCTTTCCTAAGCATCCCATAATAAGTCTTATGCAACCCCCAAATGCTCTTCCAAGTATCACGCAGTTTGTCCCACACCCCTAGGAAGTAACCCACCTGCAACTCGGACAGCATCTGAACTTCAGGAAACACGTACTGTGAGGGTGACTGTTCACTGGCCCAAGATGCCCAGAGAGGTGGTGGAGTCTCCATCCTTGGAGATATTCAAAAGCTGTCTGGACATGGTCCTGGGCAACCAGCTCTAGGTGGCCCTGCTTGGACAGGGGGGTTGGACAAGATGCCCTCCAGAGGTCCCTTCCAACCTCAACCACTCTGTGATTCTGTGCAGGTGGACTTGACGGGAATAGTCACACTGCCTAGGAGCATTTGCAATACCCAGGTCTTGGGAAGACCTGTGAGGACAAAGAAATGCAAGTGAATAGCAAGATCCATAGATCCATCTATCCTTCCCTTTATTGCTTGAGGAAGGATCTCAGCCTTTTTTTTATCCCTTCCCCCCATCCTTTTTCTTTTGCATCAGCATTTAACATAGTAGAGGGATCTTGGCATACATGACTGATTTGTTTTTCAGTAGTGTTGGTTCTTCACTTTTCACATGAATCAGGGTAAAGTTTGATGTTTTTTACAGAGGGGAAAAAAAAGGATTTGAAGTAATGTTTACAGCAATATGTACCTGGCATACATGTACCTGCTACAGAAACCTGTTAGGGTTTCTGTAGCAGGGGCTGCAGGGCTGCCCTGTGGTGGAAGAGGCCATGAAGTGACATACATAAGAAAGAGCATCAGCCCTTAAGGCAGGAGACACCCAGAGGGGACTGCTGAGGGGGCTGCAGATGCACTCTTGGAAGGAGACACTTCTGAAGGGACTGTGGCCCACGGGGGACACATGCCGGGACAGGGACAGCCCTGAGGGACTGTGGCCAGCAGATGACCCACACTGGGACAGCAATGCTGGGAAGCATGAAGAAGCTTGGTATTTTTATGGAAACGAAAGCTCCATAGGCTAGTTATTACTGTGAGCACTACTTCAGATTCACATACGTGTACTAGGTGTAACTGGGAGGGTGGTTTTGGTAGTGGTGAGCTGCAGGAATGGCCTGTGTGGGAGAGGGCTGTGAAGTGCCCTGTACCAGTCACAATTGCTTCCAGCCAGCTCAAAACCTGATGGAAAATCCCTTTTAATGTATTTTCCCATTTTTGTTTAATTAGATTGACAATTCCCCAGCTGCTAATGACCGGGAAACATAGAATTGGCTTGCAGTTTATTCCAACTGTCTTTGTGTGTACATGTGCTTTGTCACATGACAGACTTTGGGACATCTACCCAACATCCCTGCACTTCCTACAGCATCACCCCAGGTGCTCACTCAGTTCACGTGACTCGTACCCCCAGCCAGTGAGAGCTGCGTGCTTTCTCTGACACTGGTAACTTGTACAGACACATATAAGCACACACCTGTAAGCTGTACCTTATCATCATCAGTTCTGTGACTCACTAGACTGTTAATCACTTCATCTGAGCAGTCTTAGCTCTCAGTTAAGGAGAGGCAATTTGAAACAGTGCATTTGGAAAGAAGACTCAGTGCAGACCCAGAACTACAGACAAACTCCAACCAGGAGCAGAACACTGAGTCTCTTTAAGCTTACAATGCCACCCTGGAAGAGACCACACAAAGTTGCACTGTTAATCATGAACGTGGGTTTTGTGTGTTATCTGGTGCACTTACTGCAAGATCAAAGAAAGGGAAGATTTGATTCCTTGAATGTTGATCCTCGATCTCTGAACCAAGAAAATAACATCCTTCAGAGACTGGACTATTTGGACTGGAGCATTCATAACCTCTGTAAGTAAAATGCCGTGCTGCTTAACTTTTTGAGGATTAGGTATCTAAATTTCCTGAAGGATAGAATGATAGCACCAATAATGATTGTTTGGGTTTCCCTGAACACTTTTCATTGTTTTGTTTTGTTTTTCTTCTTGTAATCGTGACAAAGATTTGATAGCTTCTCTACTTGCACACAAAACAATGAAGTCTTTCACAGTCATCATGGTGGGTTTTTTGCATATCAGACAGCTCCTGACCCTGAACTCTTAGAAGTGTTAAGCAATTTTAAGGTGGTTGTTGAACCAGCATACTCATCTCAGGCGGCTATTATTTCTGTCATTATTTTGATTGCCATAAAAAGCTATTTTTGTGAGAAACTGGAAATGCCCCGTTTTTTCAGCCTCTGCCTCTGCTGTGTGGGTGAGCAACAAGGGGAACTGTGACTCACTCAGTCTTTTTCCTTCATGTACCTTGAGCATAGACGCAACGGAGTTGCTGTGGGGAAAAGACGTTGGATGACCTCTGCATTACCTGCTCGATTGGACTGTGTTCCCAAGCAGCATTAGCTGAAATCTGCTGGCAGGACTGTTTCTGTCTCATCCCACAACAGTGAAAGGCCAACAGTATCCCAGCAGATGTGCTTGTATATGAGCAATATCAATTTAGAAAGGGCCTTTTCTTTCTCACAGCAGGGTTTGTGAATTTTGACCTTGTTTGCAGGTATCTGTTGTAGGTTGGACTGTTGGGAAGTGGGCACAATAGAGCCATCTGAATAAGGGCTGAAGAATCCACCTCTTTATTTCCTTTGGACCCCTTGATTTCCCACTTCTTTCATGTTGTTTGAATCTCATCACCTCATAGCAGTGGTAGGAGGGCTAAAGCAGAACCCTGCTGGCTGGCATTGCTTTGACTGTCATGTCCACATCTCCTCACATTAGAGCTAGGTGTGCGGTAAGTAGAACAGAAGAAGAAACTTAGAATGTCTCGATCATCCAAGCCTGAAACTAGCTGTTTGAAATCCTACTTGGGGCACCCTTGAACTTGATAAGGAATTTTTCCTGTACCGCTTGGTCACGTCTAATATCCCCTGTCCTATACTGTCACTGTTATTGCTGACAGTGTCTTCACTGGCACCTATTCTCATGGACATCAATAGTTGGGCATAGTTTTTGTCTATTATTTTAGAGCCATTTGAAAGAAAGCTGAAGTCTTCACTTCAACGCTTAGTCACAGAATTGCATAATAGTTGAGGTTGGAAGGCACCTCTGGAGATGGTCCATTCTAATTCCCCTGCTCAAAGCATCATCAGCTAGAGCAGGTTGCCTAGGACATTGTCCAGTCAGGGTTTGAATATCTCCAAGGATGGAGACTTAACAACCTATCTGGTCTACCTGTTCCAGTTTTCTGTCACTCCAGCAGTTTAAAAAAAAAAAAAAAAAAAAAATTTTATGTTTAAATGGATTTCCAATGGATTTCCGTATATTTCAGTTTGTGCACAGTGCCTCTTGTCCTTTCACTGGACACTAGGAGAATACTCTTCCTCTGTCTTTGTTAGTCCCTCTCATAAGATATTTATATGCACCAGTAAGTCCCCCCCTGTCCCCAAGCTTTCTCAGGCTCTCTCAGCCTCTCCTTGTATAACAGATGCTCCAGTCTCATAATCATCTTAGTGGCTCTTTGTAGGATTTGCTCCAGTATGTCCATGTCTGTCTTGTACTGAGGAGGCCAGAACTGGACACAATACTCCACATGTGGCCTCACCAGTGCTGAGTAGAGGGGAAGGATCACCTCCCTCCACCTGCTGGCAATGCTCTTGCTAATGCAGCCCAGGATGCCGTTGGCCGCCTTTGCCACAAGGGCATACTGTTGGCTCGTGTTGAACTTGGTGTCCGCCAGGACTCCCAGGTCCTTTTCTGCAAGGCTGCTTTTCAGCTGGTCCATGGGGTTGTTCCTCTACAGGTGCAGGACTTTGCACCTGCCTATGTATTGTGGTTTAGCCCCAGTCGGCAACCAAGCACCAGACAGCTGCTCACTCACCCTCCCCCCCGTGGGATGGGGAAGAGAATCAGAAGGGCAAGAGTAAGAAAACTTGTGGGTAGAGATAAGAACAGTTTAATAATTGAAATAAAATAATAATAGTAATAATTGCAATGAAAAGGAGAACAAGAGGGAGAAACAAAACCCAGGGAAAAGAGAACAACTGATGCAACTGCTCACCACCCTCTGACCAACGCCCGGCCGGTCCCTGAGCAGCAATCGCTGCCCCCTGAGCAACTCCCCCCAGCTTATATACTGAGCATGACGTCATATGGTATGGAATAGCCCTTTGGCCAGTTTGGATCAACTGTCTTGGCTGTGTCCCCTCCCAGCTTCTTGTGCACCTGGCAGAGCATGGGAAGCTGAAAAAGTCCTTGACTAGGGTAAGCACTACCTAGCAACAACTAAAACATCAGTGTGTTATCAGCATTATTCTCATCCTACACCCAAAACACAGCGCTATGCCAGCTACTAGGAGGAAAATTAACTCTATCCCAGCCAAAACCAGGACACTATGTTGAGCTTCATGAGGTTCCTGTGGGCCTATTTCTCCAGCCTCTTCAGGTCCCTCTGAATGGCAGCAGGACTCCCTGGTGTATCAGCCAGTCCTCACAATTCGGTATTGTACACGGACTCGATGAGGGTGCACTCTGCCTCATTTTCGGATCTCTTGACCTGCAGTGTTATAAGGAGAGTTTGGCTCAGTTATGATGATGGAGAGTGTTCTCAATTGCTGTAATAATCAATCAATTTTTTATTTTCAATCAGCAAAATCAGTGGAAGCATTCCATGAAGATATAAAACAAATAGAACGTGATCTGAAGATGCAAGATAACTCCAAGACTGAAGAACGCAAAGCTGATAATGCAAAGGAGGAAAAGAAGATTGTACACCGTTTGCTGTACCCAGACTCAGCTTTGTTCAAACGCTGGGGTGCAGATTTAAATGAAGAGCAGCAAACTGTTGCACAGAATCTGTTCTTAAGTTATGGGTATAATGTTTACCTTAGTGACCATCTACCTCTGGATCGACCTATCAGAGACACCAGATCTCCCAGGTGCAGTATAAGCCCTCTCTACATTCACAAGGAGACGTGAAATTAAAGGGAAAGGGATCAGCATTGCTTTGGACTAAGTTAAAATAATCTAACAGATCTCAATTTGTGCTCTGTGTGTTTAGGGTTTTTTTTCTACCATTTTCTTCCAAATCTTGCTTAGACTTTTAATACTCCGAAGACTGTGAAAAGAAGTCACAATATAGAGAAGACACTTAGGAAAAAGAATATAATGTTTATGTTATATAATTGCTATAGGACTTCTAACTGTCAGTAAAAAGGGGAAAAACTACCCACAGTATTCAGAAGATAACCTGATCTAGTTGATGATGTCCCTGCTCACTGCAGGGGGGTTGGACTAGATGACCTCTAAAGGTCCCTTCCAACCCAAAGCATTCTATGATTCTATATGAGACCTTCTGGACTGTTCACATTCTATTTAAGCCCCAAAGCCCAGGACATCTGAAATATGCTTTCTCTTGTCTCTTATGTTGTCTTAGGTAAGCTTCTTATATGCTGAGATATCCAAAGTAGTGTTTTTTAACCCCCACACCCCTTGGAAAACCCCCAAAATGAACAAGTAACCCCCTACATTGTAAAATTCTGTCCTTTTTAACAAAATGCTTGTTTTTCCTAGCTATGTCGCAGACCATAAGTGGGGAATACCTATACTGCTTATTAAAAGGTGATTAGAAATCAAACAGGAGAGGTGGCTGGAAGTAATTATTGGCCGGTGAGTCCCATGGAGGGTGAGGGAAGATTCAGCACTTGAGCTGAATCCCTGGCACTCTCACCTTTAGTATTGTAGGCATAGCCATAATGGACTGGTGACCTTGTGAGTTTCCTTATAGCCTTATTTTCTCTCTCTGTTTCCTTCTCAAGTTATGAAAGAGTCTGAGGGTTAATTACATGGAAAATATAGTGGGGTAAACATCTGAAGGATTAAGATGTAGGTAAGAAGTCCACTTCATAAGAGGAAGCTTAAGGGATTTTTCCAGGAGTGAGCTGATCCTTGAAGTCAATTTTTTAAGCAGACCAGTGGTATTATGGGAGCTGGCTTAAGTAACCATTAAAATCCTCCTTAGGAACAAGTATCTGTTAAAAAAGCAAACACATTTTTTTCTGTATAGCATGGTAAGATAAGCAATTTATTACAAAAAATAATGGTAAGCTTTACAGGAATTAACTGGTGTAAACGTGGAAGAATGTTACAGATATGCTGCAAGCCTACACCTTTGTACCTATGGTTGCTTGTGCTAAATCTGAGGGAGCGTTTCAGAAAAGGATGGAGGGGGCAGAGTGGATTGCAAACTGGGCACGAATTAACAGTGTCGCACTTGGGAAAAGGGGAGTTGTCTTACTGGCAGCACTCTGGAAGATGTAAAGAGCAGGTTATGCAAATGAGTCCTCATCGTACTGCTTGGATGGAGCAGGTTCCAACTAGGGCAGACGTTAATACGTTGCACTTGACTGTGGGTGTCCTCTGGGTCTTGGATCAAGCCTTAACTCTGGCACAAAATGACAGTTTGCATGCGTTTCTCAGTTCATGGCGTCTGAAGTAGTGTGAGGGCTCTATAGTAGCTTCCAGAGTGAGTTCCAGAGGGCTTTCTGTGCAGCATGTCTTGGGGTGCTCAGGCAGAGGGCGTGGAGTTGTGTGAGGGCACAAAGTGGTGAGCCAGACACAGATCCTCCTGAGGCAGCCCTGAGCTGAATGATCCCCACTGTGCTGGGGGATCACTTTGGGGAGAACTGTCTGGAGCAGCCACCGCAGAGGTGGCCAGAGCAAGTGCATGATTAGTCTGTGTGGTCCCAAAGAATGGCTGCAGTGCCTGCTGCTCTTCTGCTTTGCTATGAAGATGTATTTGCAGAGACCACCTTTTGCAGATATGCGCTCAGGCTCTTGCGGTAATGGATAATAAAGCTAAGGGAGAAATTCCAACAAAAATGCAATCCATTCGTGGACAATTGCCACTGTGGAGGTCTACTTGGAGCACAAGCCTGGGTCTCAGAGAGCTGTATTATGTAGCCACACAACTCATGCAGTCTAAGTATTGCTTTCAAGAGCGTGTTTCTAAGGGGAGGGAATGATCAGCCTGAGAATCCAGCTATGCTCTCTTGTCTGCTCTAGAGGGAGTTAGTGCTTAACACTATGAAGAAGACCCAGTCCTCACCATCTGCCCGGTGGCCAGGATGTTAATTAGCAGAGCTGACAAATATCCCAAATATATACTTAAAAAAAAAATATTAAAAAAAATTTTTGACTGTAAGCAGGAGGTCCAGAAGTAGTCAAGCTAGCACAAAACAAGTTTGTTTCAGTACTGGAAACAATTTATTCTGGGGTAGCATGGAGTTCCACAAGGCCTGGTTTACTCTGTAAGAAGGATTTTTGAAGCTCTTTCAAGAATTTCTAAGGAGATCCCTTGCCCAAAGGAATCCTTCTCCCATGTCAGTTAAGTATAGCTAGACCTACCTTGTTCTTCTTCATTGCACATATGAAGGGATTATTGTCTAATTTGCTTTTGTCTGCTGTCAGGTTTGGCTATCATCACCTCCTCCTGTAAATGCAAAAAGCCAAATTTCACTCACATGTCCAGTGCCTTGTAAGCTAACCATCCCTGGCTGAGTCAACCGTATTCTTTAGTTTCAACACTTTATAAGCATTCTGGATTGAGAAACAGCGATTGTTCTTTCTTATTGTCTTAACAGAAATTTTAACTTTACCCAAATGGTTTATATACATACATAATGCAACTCAAATGAATAATGAAACTTGGATTTGGGAATTCCTTTTTTTTCACTCTTATGCTGATTTTCATGATATGTTTTAAGCCCAACATCTTAATTCTGCCTTCTTGCAGCTGCCTTGCTCTCTGACTTTCTTTAGAAACTGTGCTAAAGTTGTTCTTCTTCTATTACAGCTGTAAAATGAAAACATATCCAAAAGACCTTCCAACGCTCAGTGTTGTACTTATATTTATGAATGAAGCACTGTCAATCATCTTACGTGCAATTACTAGTATAATTAACCGAACACCTTCTCATTTATTGAAAGAAATCATCCTGGTAGATGATTACAGTTCAAATGGTAAGTGACACAGGGAAGGCAGGAGTCTTGCTAATTTATGCTGCTGTTGTGTTAAATGACTGTTGGTGGCCTTTTGGGTGCACACAGAGTAGACCACTCAAAATTAAGAGGTAAATTGAGTACAGGAAAAAAACCCAAACACCTTAACAGCCTGAAAAAAGGCAGCTAATAAGGAATGGGCTGATGCTCTGCAAGTATTTGAAAAGGTTAAAAATTGAAGTGGGAGAGTATTTATTATCGCTGGCTCATCAGGCACAGTACCAAAGTAAGAGTATGCTAAGAAAGCTCTCTGTAGGTATCTGAAATGACTCCTTGAAGAGTGGTGTCTTGGGTTGTGGAAAATACTCCTAGGGGAAGCAGTGGGTGCATCGTTGCTCTTAAAATTGAGCTGAACAAAGCATTGTAAAATCATCTGTAAGAAACAGTCATGCTCCTGATCTTAAGGGTGCTCTTTTTTTTTTTTTTCCTTGCCTAATAAGATGTGTTTGATTTCTCATTCTTCTAAGGCTTTGTAGCTGCTAGAAAAACATGTCAGTTTGGGTGGAGCAAGAGTTTAAGTGAATTTCCAAAATGATGCCAAGAGGTCCCAACTTTCTATTCCTTTTCTCTGACACTATTTTTTCTTTGGTGAGGGAGTTGGCATGCCTACAGCTTTTACAGGAGCATTTCACGTTTTCAGGGATAGTTTGTTTTCTCTTTTCCTTTCCACGTGGTAGAAGATACACACAGAAATTACTGCGCTAAGGCAGCTAATTGGTTGCTGTTATGGCACACGTCTAAAGTTTCTACATACTGATGTATTTATGTTTAGAAGCCATACAATAGCACTATATGTAAATAAAATTTAGGTACTTAATTGAACTCCTGAAAAGGAAGCTGGTTTTAAAAATAAGCCTCTTGAATTAATGAGTACCTGAATAATTCTACCTGTTCTATTGCAAAGAACAAACCAGTTTTCAGTCTGGAACTGGGAGAAGCTAGAAAGCCGTTACCTACATAATCTTTTCCATTTCTTAATTTTAATTAACTGGTTTTTTTTTTTTAATCATTAAAATGTGGGGGCTGGTTTTAGATGATCTGAAAGGACCTTTGGAAACACACATCAAAAATTACAATGCAAAGCATCCTGGACTGCTGAAGATTGTCAGACATCAGAAAAGACAAGGCCTAACACAAGCCCGGATTTCTGGCTGGGAGGCGTCGACTGCCGATGTTGTTGCAATTTTGGATGCCCATATTGAAGTGAACATGGCATGGTAAGACTATGAAGACTGGGGGGTTTCTGAAGTGGGGAGAGAGAGGTGGGCAAGGAGTACAGCTGTGTAGTTGGGACAGGCATCCCATATATGGTTCTCCTTTCTGGCCTGCCACATGTTAATTAACAGCCACCAAGTCACTTATTTCTGAGAGGAAAAGGGATACAATTGTTTGAAATAAATAGCAAAGCAGACAGGTAACAGGGTAAGCTGTTTAGTAAAGAGGAAGAGAGAAATGCCTACCTTCTCTGTATATTTATTACATTTCCAGGAAAAAAGACTTCATGCAGCGAAACAACATAAGAATGATGCAGGTTATTTAGTTCCACTGCCAGCAGCTTTGGCCCTTTATAAGTATATTAGACAGCCGTAATACCCCATGACTTTAAATTGGTTTGATTCTTATTCCAGCTTTGGCTAATGTTTATTTGCTGTTGCCTGTTAGTTTAATAGTGCAACGTAGTTCTGCAGGACTCTTTTTGCAAAGAGAGACAAACCAAGTGGCTGATGGTGGATATTTACATTCTGTTAGGTAGTGATGTCTATGGTACTGTTTTGTGCGAAATCTCTTTATATTCTCTCCCCTCTGGGTTATTGAATTCACTGGCTGACTATTGTCTATGTTGTCTCACTTTCTGGGAGCAAGGTTTTTCTCCCAGCCCTTCCCATGCCAAAAAGGCTCTGTGTGGTCCAGATCTCTCTTTCTCTCTTGATAACGCACTAACTGACACTGCCTAGCTGTTACAGTCTTAAAGGTAATGCTGAAGTCCTTTAGTCATGGCTTTCAGGACTCATTGGGATAGGTTGGGCTGTCAAGAGTACGTAGGGAGAGATAAGGTCAGTTCTTGTAGGCGTAACAACAATTGGGGTCCAGCAAAAAGACTCCCTCTGTCAGAGTCCAATACTCCTGACCAGATTCTTTTAGATATTCCACCTGAGGAGGGTTTAATTTTTTAATACTAAATTTACTTATTTGAAGATACATGGGATTTTGGTTTAGAAAAGCGATATGGCAATATACTGAAATCGCAACACAAGCACAATATAGCAATTGCAATGTGCAGTTGAATCGCAATACAAACAGAAGTCACACTACCGCTCTCCGTATGCTCACTGTCAAGATGCTGGGCATCCCTAGTTGCTGGGAAGGAACACATGGGTTGAAGCCAACTCAAGCATATTGCTTTCTTCAAAGTTCATTTTTCTGGGTGTTCAGAAAAGCTAAGCCACACATACGCTTCCACCGTGTTGGTCTGGCTGGCTCAGGAAGATATTACTTTCTATTGATTATTTTAGGAAGGCCATGTACATAACCAGTTGACCCACTCAACTGATACTGCCATTTATCTGCAACAAAGGCCACTCTCCAGTCCACTTGGTGTTGGGATAAGTTCAGCTTCCTTTATGATAGCTGTGGTCACTCCCTGCGTTCTTCTCTGAGCTTTATGAGCACATCATCCTTGCCTATCTTCTCCGAGCCTTCTTCCATCATAGGGATTCATTGATCGGTCACACCCTTTCCCTCGTACAGCAGCTGTGCCATCAAGGCGCAGGGGAAAGATTGTGACACTTCGGAGCTTACAGCACCCCTCAGGGTCTCCTTCCTTTCCTTTTCCCTTCTTGTCTCTTCATGCAGATACTGAAGACTCTCTAGAGCCTGTAGGAAGCAGACCCAGGTAGCAATAAACCCAGCAAGTTAAGCGTGGAACTTACAGTTAGTTTGATTAGTGACAGTCAAAATGCAGAAGCAGCCTAATGGCAGGGAGAACTGAGCCATGGCATTAACAATTTGGGTTACTAGTACTCCAAGACTGGCATATAACTTTTTGTAGAGGCCAAAGTCAGTGACTTAAATAAAGTAGCTAACCCAGTTTTAGAAACAGGTGGTAAAAAATAGTACTGTTCTTTAGATTTCCACTTTTTCAAGCTGAATAGACTCTGTTTGTTAATTTTGGTAGGGCTGAACCTGTTTTGTCTCGACTAAAAGAAGATCGCACTGTTATAGTATCACCAGTATTTGACAATATTCGTTTTGATGACTTTGAGCTTCTTCAGTATTCAGTGGCTGCAGATGGATTTGACTGGGCACTCTGGTGCCTTTATGAATCTTTACCAGCTGAATGGTATGCCCTGAAAGATGAAACCGCTCCAGTCCGGTAAGTATGAATAGCATTTGAGAGTGAGCCAAGAAACATGATATCCAACGTAGAGCTCACAGAGGGAAGAAGATTGGTGGTGGGATAGATACCTATGAAGCACATTATATCTAGATAGTTGGTTTGGAAGTGTGCGTTCTTTAGCAGCCCCGAAAATCTCAGTACACCAGTTGCAGGGTTGAATCTGCCCTGTGCTGATCCTGCTGTCAGATTTTCAGGCAATCCCCAAGTCATTGATTTTTCTGTCTTGTGTTCCTTAGCAAGGAGTGTGGTAGCAATATTTATGGACTGTACAAGATGAACTGTGGCCCCTCTCCATGCTTGCGCAACAATATGGAGTGAATCTCACAACTTTGCTGGACAATTGCATGTCTGAGCTGCAAGTACTCACATGGATTCAAGTTGTGAAGTTCTTTCTTTGGAGATGTTGGAGTGATGTATTATTGGGCAGACTTTTTCAACCCTTAACACTTGTGTATCACACAAAAGCAAGAAAAAGACATGAACACAATACACACAGCTGTTATACCTAATGTGACCCCTTACTGCTAGGCTTAGGATCCAATACATTTGCTTCTGTTCCTGATACCTTTCTTAACTGCTCAGATTAGTTTACGTATTCAACACAAGATGGTTGCTGGTACTATCATAGAATCATAGAATCATTTGGTTGGAAAAGACCTTTAAGATCATCAAGTCCAACCATACCTGTCCACTACTAAACCATGTCCCTAAGCACCTCGTCTACCCGTCTTTTAAATACCTCCAGGGATGGGGACTCCACCACTTCCCTGGGCAGCCTGTTCCAGTGCCTGATAACCCTCCCCGTGAAGTTTTTCCTAATATCCAATCTAAACCTCCTCTGGCGCAACTTGAGGCCATTTCCTCTCGTCCTATCGCTTGCTACTTGGGAGAAGAGACCAACACCCACCTTGCTACAACCTCCTTTCAGGTAGTTGTAGAGAGCGATAAGGTCTCCCCTCAGCCTCCTCTTCTCCAGGCTAAACAACCCCAGGTCCCTCAGCTGCTCCTCATAAGACTTGCTCTCCACACCCTTCACGAGCTTCGTTGCCCTTCTCTGGACATGCTCCAACATCTCAATGTCCTTTTTGTAGTGAGGGGCCCAAAACTGAACACAGTACTCGAGGTGCGGCCTCACCAGTGCCAAGTACAGGAAGACGATCACTTCCCTGGTCCTGCTGACCACATTATTTCTGATACAAGCCACGATGCCGTTGGCCTTCTTGGCCACCTGGGCACACTGCTGGCTCATATTCAGTTGGCTGTCGACCAACACCCCCAGATCCCTCTCCGCCAAGCAGCTTTCCAGCCACTCATCCCCAGGCCTGTAGCGTTGTACTATGATACTAGCAGCCATCTCGTGCTGCGTATATAAACCCATTTGATTCCTTGTTCTACAAGGGTGCCATATGTTGTTGACTGTGCCTTAGCAATTAACAACCATCTATCAAACAATATTAAAAAAACTAACAAGAGATAAGATATAGTCATCAGATTTTTCTAGTCCTATCTTATTTTATTGGGTTTATGTGGCAAGGCTTTGGTGGTGGGTGAGACTGCAGCGAGAAGAGGTGAAGGGCTGCCCCTGTGTTGGACACAGCCAGTTCCAGCTGGCTCCAAAATGGACTTGGTGCTGACCAAAGCTGAGCCAATCAGCAATGCTGGTGGTGCCACTGCAATAACATGTTTAAAATAGGGTAAAAAATGCTGCGCAGCAGCTGTGAGTGAGAGGAGTGAGGAAGAAATATGAGAGAAACAGCCCTGCAAACACTGAGGTCAGTGAACAAAGAGGGGAGGAGGTGCTCCAGGCACCAGAGCAGAAATTCCCCTGCAGCCTGTGCAGAAGACCATGGTGAAGCAGGTTGCCCCCCTGCAGCATGTGGAGGACTACGCCGGCCAGATATCCACACGGCAGCCCATGGAAGACCACGCTGGAGCAGATATCCACATGGCAGCCCATGGAGGACCCCACACCAGAGCAGGTGGATATGCCCTGAAGGAAGATACAACCTGTGGAAAGCCCACACTGGAGCAGGTTCCTGGCAGGAGTTGCAGCTCGTGGAGAAATGCTTAGGCAAGAACTGCAGCCTGTGTGAGACCCTCACTGGAGCAGTCTTCTCCTGAAGAACTGTACCCTGTGGAAATGGACCCATTCTGGAGCAGTTCTTGAAGAACTGCAGCCCATGAGAAAGACCCATGTTGGAGCAGCTCATGAAGGACTGCATCCCATGGGAGGACCCGATGCTGGAGCAGGGGAAAAGTGTGAGGAGGAAAGAGTGGCAGAGATGAGTGTTATGAACTGACTAGAACACCCATTTTCCATCCCCATGCCCTGCTTGGGGCAGGGGGAGGAGGTAGAAGAGTCGGGAGTGAAATTGAACCTGGAAAAAGAAGGGGGGTGGTGGAGGGAAGGTGGTTTAGTTTTGGTTTTGTCTCTCTCACTATCCTCCTTTATTTTTAATTGGCAATAAATTAAATTAGTATTCCCCAAGCTGAGTCTATTTTGCTGGTGATGGTAACTGGTGAACGACCTCCCTATCCTTATCTCAACCCATGAGCTCTTTCATCTTATTATTTTCCCCTGTCTTGCTGAGAAGGGGGAATGAGAGAGCAGCTTCATGGGCATGTGGTGGCAGCCAGCTAAGGTTAATCCACCATCCTTATTTATATAAAGGGCTTTAAAATTTACTATGTACTTTCCTGAGAAGGAAAGGCACTGTGAAAACATTTGAAAATAACGTACTGTGTTGTCAGACGAGATGGCATTCATTCGTATACTACCACACCTGGTAGCTAAACATTGGAGATAAGGATGCATAGATACCTAGATAAAGAACTATGGGTGAAATTGGCACCTGTATGCGTTAATAACATTATATAGTGAGCATTAATGGTTCAGGCAGGAGAACTGAATGAAAGCAAGCCAAATGTAGGTTAAAGAATGCTTCATGGGGAGATGTCCACAATTCTTAGACCAGACAAAATAGAAGGGGGTTTGATCATAGAGAATGGGGATATCAAAAGAACACCAAATCCCCTTTCAGTCCCCTTTCCCCTTTCAAGTTTATTTGCCATCTTCTGGAATTTTTTAATGTTGATCCACATGTTGTTCTGAATTAAATCTGCTACTCTCTCTTGGATACAACTGGAATCCTTCTGGAAGTTCAAGATTTGATTGATGGCTAACTGACTTTACTTTATTTCCATCATTGTTGCTTCTTTCTAATTTTACTTGTTTGGTTCTGCAGGAGCCCATCTATAATGGGGATTCTTGCTGCAGATAGAAAGTTTCTGGGTGAGATTGGTGTACTGGACAGTGGAATGCAGATATATGGAGGAGAAAATGTGGAACTTGGCCTGAGGGTAAACCTATTTTTTCATCTTTTTCTGAAAGACAGTGAAAATTAGTATGTGGTTTTTTTGAAAGCACTTAGGCCACTGGTTGTTGTTCAAAGCATGGGTTAATATTTCAGAACAATTCTGTTTTATTTTGGGTACCAAAGGGAAGTGATAAGTTTCCAAAAGTTTTTAAGGCTCATAAGCAGGCTTTTGTTGATACTTCTTAAGGATTTTGACTCCTGACACAAAAACCTCATTCGGTGATGAAATACTGAATCTTGCAAGATGTGGTTCTCTGCAGAAATTTAAGGTATATGTCTCTTGGCTCAGCAGAAGAATAAGATAAGATCAAGATAAATGAAGTTATGTATTAGGAAAAAAAAACCCAAGACAAAACCAGAAAGAGGTCTGTCTGCCCTAGAAAGTAATGTGTTCTTCAACTTAGGATGTATTCAAATCAAGAATGGAGGCCTTTTTTTTTTTTTTTTTTGTTTTTCCCCCACAATAGTTTATCTGGAGTGTCTTCAGTTATTAGGGAACTTGTGAGAGCACTAAAAATTCTATTGATGAGAATTTTTTAAAAGTAATGGTGGTTGGAGCTATTCTAGAAGACATCAGAAGAAAAAAAATGAATACAGCACTTATCTCTATAAAGAAGAGAAAGGGTGGTAGGACGCGAGAATTAAAAACCTGTTAGCAAGCTTTAAATGCCTAGGAAAAAAGGGTTTAATTATTCTCTTTCTCTGTAAATATGAAAACTAGGGGGCTTTGAAATAAGTTAGTAACATGTTTCAAAATGAACACGAAGAGGAGGTCCTTCATTCTTCCAGTAGCAGACCAGACCAACAGACCAGGAGCAGATCTCCTTCCAAAGAGTATTGTGGGTCTTAAAAACTTGCAGCCATTCATGGGGAGACTGAAAAGTTGTAGAAGAAAAACCTACTCAGAGTTAGTAAACAAAAGTGAATCACAGGAATATGCAGAAAGTCCT
Organism: Balaeniceps rex; assembly: GCA_013401315.1. Lineage (NCBI taxonomy): Eukaryota > Metazoa > Chordata > Aves > Pelecaniformes > Balaenicipitidae > Balaeniceps > Balaeniceps rex. The sequence goes on from VYZW01052509.1 coordinate 69,674, forward strand.
CTGACCTGAAAATAACTGGGGACTGTGAGAGGTAACATATGTGCTTGTCTTGTTCTTAACCTTCCCCAGGAATAAGTTTGCAGTCACTGAAGAATACAGACTATTAGGCTAGATGGACAGTTGGTCCAGTATGGGCATTTTCTCATGTTCTTACAGCTTTTTCTTTTTTGTTCTGGTAGTAACCACATAAAAGATAATACAGACAATATACATTTGTCTGAACAAATTATGTCAAACAAGTCTAGGGTTTTTTTTCTATAACAGGGTAGCATGCTTTATGCAAAGAAGAAAAACAGCAGTAATTAGAAGAAACATGAGGAATAAACAGCTACAGAGGTGCAGGTTGGGGAACATCCAGCTAGAAAAGAACTGGGAGTAACAGACTCTGTATGGGTCAACATGGCCATGCAGCTGGATGTGAAAGGATGGCATTGATGATCCTTCTCTTGTACTGCTAAGTTCTCTTCTGGAGTTGTGTTTTGATTTCTGGGACCATACATCAGGAAAGATGTGGAGCAATTGAACACTGAAGAAAAGGAAAAAGAACAAATAGGGTTCCTGCAATATGCGACGTTATAGCAGAGATAGGCCTAAATGAAGTTTTTTGATTTGTAGAAGAGATGATCAAGAGGAAGTATAGCAACAGTCTTCCACCTGTGTGTGAGGCACCACACTGGGTCATGTGGATGTACTAACTTGGGTTGATACTACATTAGAGACATTGACACATTTCTCCATTTCTCGTGGTGGACATGGCCAAAGACCCCATGCTTCAGATTCTGTCTGTGAGATTGAAATGTCATATATCATCACCTCATGCCATGTGAGGCAGGTTGTGAATGAATATTTCAGTTCTGTTGCTTGAAAATACATTTATACTTTATTGCCCTGCACCATTCACAGTGGAGGCAATGTATGTCTGTAGTCATTTACACAAATGCTGGAGGTGAAAACAGTGGAGAATCAGATCAGTTAAAACACAAAGCTGCTCTGAAAATTGACTGTCAAAATAGTATTAAAGTTCTCTGTTTATTTCTGTCCTGAGAATTTCTCGTGTCAAATATGCTTGGTTAGCAAGCAAGCAGACTCTTATGTTTTCCTTTAGCCAGCTGCCAGCCCTGGAAAATTTAACATGAAGACATGAAGGAAGTCTATAGCACACAGTGGAGCATTATGTGGTGATTCCTAGTAGAATAAATCTGCATTGTGCACTGCCATGTGGACTTGCCAGCTTGAGTTTAGTTCTGCATAGCTGCTCGCCTTTTGAAGAGCTTCCACACTTACACTAGTTCATGTATGGTCAGGTTGGGTGTGTTTGTTCTGGACCTTTGGTACTTCTGAAGCAGTAGTTGTGGCCTGCTTAGGTATCTCTTTGAATTCCATGTAGATATGTTCCAGGAATCCACTGGATTTTTTCATTCTCTTGAATTCTCCCTAGTATGTAAGATTTTGTAGGACCAGTTTTGCTCTTGGCATGTCCCGGGCAATGTCACTGCTTCTGAAGGATTCCGATCCATAACCACCACAGTATTTAGCAGTCTAGCTCCTAGTGAGATCAGTTGGAGGTATGTACCAGTTTGCCTTATTGCATCAATGCCAATTGATCTGCGTGCCTTGTCACAGGAAACTGGTGAGTAGTTTTGTCAATGGCAATGGCAAAGAAAAAGAAGAAAGAACATGCCTTTACTCTCCTGGACCCATGGTAGGGCTACACACAGGAGAAATGAAAGGTATTGAAAAATTCTTTTCATTCACTCAAGCCAGGAGATAGAGCTTTGAATGTTGAGGGCCTGCCAGTTCATCTGGTGAAGGAGTGGGGGGAGCAGAAATGGGAGCACTTTAACAAAAAGTGCAAAGAGTTTGAATAAATAGGCAACTTTACCTCAAATTCTTTCTTCTTGACCTAGGCCTGGCAGTGTGGAGGTAAAGTAGAAGTGCTGCCCTGTTCAAGAATCGCTCATTTGGAAAGAGCTCACAAGCCTTACTTGCCAGACTTGAGCATCATGGTGAAACGCAATGCCTTGCGGGTAGCTGAAGTGTGGATGGATGACTACAAGTACATGGTCTACTTTGCATGGAATCTTCCAATTGAGGTGGCAGTGTTTCTCTGTGTTTTAAATTGGAATCCAAATTCTAAAAGTGATCACACAAAAAGAGGCATAATGTGGTTGTAAGAATCACTGTGGAAAAAAAATATTAATATTGATATGTTAATAATTATTGATATGGATGGCATCCAAAAGCCATGATCATAGACATGTTCCTCTTAGGCTCAGACCAAGAGCTGATGCCTAGCTTAAAGAATGCAGAATTAAATTGTTTAACATGTATTTTAACTTTTTTAGGGAAAGTAGGGAACATTTTACCTGGAATACTCATAATTTTGTGTGAAAGAACATGTCTCTAGTGATCTGTGTGTTCCTGAATGTCTTTTAAATAAGCAAAACTGAACTTTAAATAGATAATTCAATTACTTTTCATCACATACCCAAAGACTTTTATTAAGTGAGCTCTTCTCTCTGCGGCCCAAAGATCTGCTTTTGTTTTCCTGGAAGAAAAAGGGGAAAGTCTTATAGCATCCTTGGAAGGATGAAAAGTGGTAATACCAGGAAATTAAGAACTTTCCTGTAATAATAATAATCTAAGTCCTTTAAATTACAGGTTTTTTTCTCATTTTGATTAACTTCAGTACTTCTGAATATGGTTTTAACTTTTCTCCAGCACAAACTGTTGAAAAAACTGGAGGTGTCAAGACCAGGTCTTTTGAGTATTGATAACTCCAGTTAATAAAAAAACCTGTATGAATTTTCCCAACCTGCACTTCAGTGGATTTATGAATCTTTAACAAAGAAAGAACAACCTCCCACCTCCTTGTGTTTTCTTGAATAGATATTAAAGAAACAAATTAAAATATATAGTGATATAGCATAAATTAAAACTTCAGAAGAATCCACTTTCCTTTCCCATTAATTAACTTTTACTGTGAAAATGCTAGTCATCAAAAACTAAGTCATTGGTAGGAACACAAGTATCAGTTTGAGCACTGAATGAAACTTGAGTAAAACTTGTTCATCTTTAATGACCCCTTTTCTCTGGGATGTACAAGTCTATTTGAAATTCCTAACCTAACTTAATCAGGTCACAGACTGCATTTTACAGAACTGCTTAAAGACAGGGTGTAAGCTCCTGTTGGTTTCTGTCAAACTTTCCTGTTGGAGCTGTTCCACTTTGCATAAGAAGTTACATCGTCTTGGAAAAAATAGTTTGAATCTTGATTGCTCCCACATGAGATGAGCATCTCAGTCAACAGACTATTGATCAAACTAAGGTTGTTAACAAGCTCTGTCTTATTTTTCACTTTGAGCTAGATTTTTTTTTTGTCAGTATGAAGGCTACTTCCTAGCCGTAGCTAACTTTGATATTCTTTATATTTACGAAGTCACAGCGTGTTAGTTTTTCAGTAATTTATTGATGCCTCTAGGCAAACATGTTCTGGAATTCTGAAGTTTAAAAAATGTAGAGGTTTTTTTTCAAATGAACTTTTGAATATATTTTTAATGTTATAAATAGACAATATGGAGAAATAAGTCTGTGTTTTCCCTAGTTTCTCAGACCACCTTAATGTTCTGAAATTAAGTATGTTGTTCTTGCAGAATCCTGGCATAGATTTTGGAGATGTTTCTTCCAGAAAAGAGCTAAGGAAAAAACTGAACTGTAAAGGCTTTGACTGGTACATAAAAAACATTTACCCCAATTTAATACTTCTTCCCAACATTGTTGGCTATGGAACAGTAAGTATTGAGTCTGTTTATTTGGAATATGGAACAAATAACTAGCTCTGCTGTTATGAAGAATTGTTGTGAACACTGTTTTGCTGATTATGATATATTTTCCTAGAAACTTTAAAAAGACTTTTACATGTCTTTCTAGACACTGAAGGATTCCAGAACAT
>VYZW01052509.1:80885-128403 GCA_013401315.1 Balaeniceps rex
GGACAAAGGTGGAATATCCAACACACAGTTAAGGACTGGGGAAAGACAAAAGACCTGGAACAGAAGACATAGCACTCAAACCATTGGCAGTTTTGCTTGAAAATGGCTATGTTCATAACGCAGTACTGAAAGCAATGATTTCAAGAGTTTGTTTACATGGGATTTTACAATGTAGTAGTTATTGCAGGAGCTACGAGCTACTTGTGCAAACGTGCAAGTTCATCTCATGGCATTCTTGGGGCATCACCCCCCTGAGTTTCTTCAGTTGGGAGAGGGATTGTCTTTGCTCTCTTTTATTATCACTGGAGAGAAGCAGTTACATCTAAGAGTGTTTCAATCCACCTGAGTTTCTTATGTCATCCTTTGGAAGTGCCTATCTCTGCTCATTAATGAAAGACCAGTGTAAGGTCAATAACTTTCTAACTTTGGCATTTTGGCCAGCTATGAAAAGTCAGAAGAAACGGAAGTGGGTCTGACTTCCTCTTGTACACAGAGTTTATCTCAGGCTGAATTGGGCCATTTTTCTTGTCTTGTGTCATATAGATAACGCAAAACTTCTTGTCAAGATGTGCTCATGCCAGTGGGTGAAATGAAATATATCCTTGTTCTGCTGTCCCTCTAAATTGCCTAGACATAATTCAGTTTCTCAGTAAAGTTCATTAGATTCATCAGTGTGCCACACTAAGGCTGTTTTATGCTTACCTATGTGAAGCTGGTTTGTGAGACAGCTGACAGTGTGGATAAAGTCCCCTTGGAAACAAGGGGATTCAACTCAGTGGTTTCCACAAACTAATACAAGGCCAATGCAGTAGCATATGTCTGTAGAAGAAACTGAGTAAAATACGGCACGAGTTCTTAATGGGAGGCAACCTCCAGGTAGACACGGTACGAGTTCTTGTAGAAATAGGGTTAGGTGGAACTGGCTGTTCTACTTCTTAGAGTAACCACTCCTCAGACCTGTGCGTATTTGTTAAAGGAAAGTCCTGTAAAATAAACTCATTGAACCTATATAGAGATTCAGCCTGAAGTAATTTTGTTATCAAAAGTGTGCCAAACATTTTATCTGAATAGAAAGTGTATTCAGGGTTTGTCTAAATATTTGTTTGAATATAATCCAATATGATTTGTTTTTTCCTTTCTAATTTCTATGTAAACTTAATGTGAACGATCTGGCCCTGATATTCAGGATTGGCATTGGACAAGCTCTTCTTATAGGACAGTCTTTGGTCCTTAGGGTCTGTATTTTGCTGTTCTGAAAACTGATTCTTAAAAATGCCACATTTAAACCAGAATGAATTTGAAGTACTAAAATCGACTTTTATTCCTTTTATTGTTTTGGGTCAAAGCCAAAAACACCAAAGAAAGAGGAATATGTGCTCTGGTGGTTTTCTGCATCTTCAACAGTGTGTCTTACCAAAGTCAAAGGATTAGTATTTTGGCAAGCACAATGAAGACAGTGGGAATTTTAGCGGTACAACTAAAATGATAATCTGGCCTACTGGTGATGACGAATAAGAAGTATTCACGTAATCATTTTTCCATCTTAATATGCCACTTCAATAGAATCAAAACGTAGTGGACTTTTGGACAATTTTGTTTTGAACTTAGAGTTTGGGAAAACATCAAAATGTTCCAGAAAGTCTAGATTTTCTGGTTCTTAATGTATGGCCTCTGGTTATACACAGGAGTCAACGCTGAAGCGAAATGCTTCAAATATTTTGATTTATCTCACGCATGAGTTGTTTTAATTTCCTGAAGCCTCTCCACAAACGTTGCTTTTTTGCTAATTTTGTAATGATGAAAGACAGTAGCCATAAGAGAAGAACTCAATTTTCAGGCTACCTCTTTCTGGTGGTACTTGATGAGACATAAATAAAGACTCAATGGTTTTGGTGCTACAGTAGTAATACATTGCTCTCACTAGTGATACTTTTGAACTTGAAAATTCACTGCACGATGAAGCCACTGATGCATGATTCCTCAGCAAGTCTGCAGTAGAGGTAGGACTCCACTGACATGGTGTATCACAAGAAGGCAGCTATGACTGCGGCACAGCATAAAGAGTGGGATCTCTTCTTGACCTGAAAACCGGTCATTAGCCGAACTTTCAGAAATGCAGATAATCGCCTCAGCTCCTGCAAAACGACACGAAAGTACTGCAGTGCCACGTGCTGAAAACAGGTAATAAATAGTAACATAATAGGCAGGAGTTTTTAATGGGCGTGCAGTTGCAAAGGAATGGGACAGCTTAATTCAGAGCAAATATAAACAGAATGACTAAGGCACATACTACTGTGAAGGTAGGCCCTACTGGCCGCTGCAGAACGCTAAAGCTTTCCTCCTTGGTTTTGTGCTCAAGCAAGCTTGGTTCTACTGCATATGCAACAGGAATCCAGCTTGGGAGGAAGAATTAGAAGAGGGGAAAAGTTTTTTTTTTTCTGTAATGTCTGGTGGAATGGGGAGAAGAGCCAGTCTGGAGACAGGAACCATTTAAGGGACTACTAATTGTCAGTCTCTTTAAGGGGAAACTAAATCAGAGAACAGACAGAATCATTTAGTCCGTCACCAGGGGGTTTGTTTCCTTCTGACCAAACCGTGTGTGGTGGATAATAAAAAACCCCATTGCTTTCATTCACTTTTTTTTTTGCCTGACTTTTTCCATTTGAAGTTACTTCCTTGTTTCCCCCCCTCTTTGTGAAATTAGCTCTTTTGGAGCATTAAGTGTATGTGTTATCACTGGGGTACAGCGCTCTGCTTGCATTGAGAGCAATCCAGTCAGGATCAGCAGGCAACCTTTGACCAAATTACTATTTACATTTTATCTGTCTTATGTCAAAAGATTATTAGGTAGAGAAAAGTTTGGCAGAAGAATCATAATTTTCAGAAAGTTAGATGATTTACTACTGGTTTCACCTTTTTGCCACTATGCATGTCCCTGTCACAGCACAATTTTTCCATTCCTACACAAGACACAAGTAGCTCACTTTGTTCTCTGGTTTGATTTGATATTCCTGGGCTTTATGCACTCTATTTAAGCTGCTATATACCTGTTTTCCTGCACACATCTTCCAGCACAGTGTGTTTTTCATTTTTTTTCTGCTATGTAATCTATGAATGCATGTTTTTTGAAATCTTCAGCAGACTGGGAGCCTGAGTTTTCCCGTCTGCTGAAGGATCCAGGTGATGTGAGGTCATCCACTGGATTGACAATTAATTGCCAGCACTAAGAGAAGCAAAGGGTAAAGCTGCTCACAGTCAGTCCCCCAGAAACCCTTAGTGAACTCTGCAAGCCTGAAGACTGCCAATGAGATAGAGGGTCCATCAATCACACAAGGTAGGTCAGAGTCATGTCCTGTCCCTCGTGCCTGGAAAGTTATCAGTCATGTTTGTAAACTCAGATTAGATTTCAGGCTGCTTTTGCAGGTTTTTGGGAGACTCGCTGTTACTTCAGAGCATGTTTTTCCATCTGTTCACTGTGAATTTACTTGCAGTCCCTAGTCTTCCCAACCTTCCCTCCCAGACAAGGCAAAATGGTACCTGACAGTATGTGCGTTTGCCTGCAAAATTCCCCAGGAATGTGCCATCTGTTGCTAAGTGCCCAAAGCAACAATGATAATGGCAGTAGCTCTGAAGGAAAACCACGTTTACTTCAGCCCTACTGTGGTGGATGCACAGAGCTCTGAATTCAGTATCATGATAGCTGTTTGCTTTTAATGCCATGTGTATTTCTGTTACAGTGGTTCAAAGGACGTTTGCGAATGTAGGTTAGTTTTGTGTAGATTATTTAGCAGAAATTCTCACTGTTAAGTGTTATTTATGCATGTGTCAGTAGTCAAATCTAGGAACTGCATGGTGTAATGGCACACATCCTGAAGCTACTATTTTTTTGGGAAGAGTAGTTTGATAAAGGGGAAATACTTGTCTTACACAGACAACTTTGAAAAGGTATTGTCAATTCACCATACTTCGAGGAAGAGATGCAGCATTAGAGCTCTACACTGACAGCCACATCCAAAAAAGACCGTACAAACCTACGATGCAAGGAAACTCAGCGTGATAGCTGCCACACCACAGGGTTGCCCAAGTTTGCTTCTGCGTCTCCTTTAGACTTTGAATTTTTGTGTGGCTGCTGTCTTTTTTGCTGGATGCGTGCAGGTGCCGTTAGCCTGGATGAACTGAGCCTGGCTCATTCTTCGCCCCCACTGGAAACAGTCCCTAATGTGTTCAGCTTGGTCTGCATCGAGTGCCATGTTTCTGGGACTGCCATGCTTCTGGCGTGCAAGTCAGTTGATTTAAGTAATAGCATACTGTGCTGCAATCTGCTGTATAATTACACACTTAATTAGATTCACAGTTTGTTACCTATGTTACACTGTGACAGTGCTTGTTGCTCTTTAGGAGGGAAAAAATTTCCTCTGGTTATAACTTAGAAAAGCATCATGAGGGTTGGTTTTTCTCCCTGAAGGTGTGAGTTCCTTTTAGAAGAACCTGCAGAACAGATTAAAACTCAAGTAATCAGTGTTTATTAAATGTCTGTGGTTAAAAAACACCACCACCCCCACCCCAATTAAAAGTATGCTTTTGGGCTTGCAAGGAAAAAGCCCTGAGAACAAGATGATGATGGCACACACACTTACTGCTGTGGAATAAGCAAAGATAGGAAATTTCAGTATGTGAGTTCAGGAGTAGCTGCCTGGTTGCAAGATCTTGCACTACACTGAGATAGCTTGTATCTCTGCTCTTGAGGGATGAATTGTCTCCTACTTGTCTCCTACTGTTACTTGCTCTTCACTTCAAAGTATCTCCCTTATGTACCTTAAATCTGCCTTAAAACTGCATGTGCGATGGGTACTGCATGTGTGTGTAGGCAAACACGTAATAGCCTTAATTTAACATTGTTCTTCTAAAACAATAGTATGTTTTGGAATAAAAGTATCAGTTTCTAAAACATTAAAATTATTTTCACTGCTGCTTGTTGGACAGTCTTTAAAGCCTATGAAGGGACTGCAAAAGGCAGCAAGGCTCTCTAGAACAAGGAAACAAGAGTTGCCCTAGTTCATTTACCTTGTGCTGACAGCTACAGGTAGAATTTTAAAGTAGTAAAGGCAATATGATTATACATTGCTGTTACTTGTCTGGTAATGTTGGACAAAAGGTGAACTATTAGTTTTGGCAGTTCCCTGATGCTTGAAATTCAAATAAGTTTATGTTCATGTACAGTAAGGAAGCTGGTGATTGTGTGATAAATATGAAAACACATGATTATCTAGAGAAAAAGAGTCACCAAATCAAGCTATTTGCTTTGAATAGAGATCCATCTGCATAAAAAAATGGAGTAGCATTTTTGGATAAGCAATACAGTTGTTAGCAGCCATGATTCAGAGACTGCAACTTGAGGGAGGCCTGGCTTGGCCCAGCCCTGCTATGATGAAGTCTACCTGTTATCATCAGAGAAGTGTGTTGCAATGGGATTACAAAATTAATCAATATGAATTTTATTTGCTCTGGTGGAGGACTGAAAAGACCCAAGGGAATTGGGAGGTAACTGAACAGCAACAGTTTCTTCCTTCCCCCTTGGCGATCGGGAAGATACTGAAATTATTCTGAAAGTTCATAGAATCATAGAATCATAGAATGCTTTGGGTTGGAAGGCACCTTTAGGGTCATCTAGTCCAACCCCCCTGCAGTGAGCAGGGACATCATCAACTAGATCAGGTTGCTCAGAGCCCCGTCCAACCTGACCTTGAATGTTTCCAGGGATGGGGCCTCCACTACCTCTCTGGGCAACCTGTTCCAGTGCTTCACCACCCTCATTGTAAAAGATTTCTTCCTTATATCTAGTCTAAATCTACCCTCCTTTAGTTTAAAACCATTACCCCTTGTCCTGTCACAACAGGCCTTGCTAAAAAGATTGTCCCCATCTTTCCTATAGGTCCCCTTTAAGTACTGAAAGGCCGCAATAAGGTCTCCCCGCAGCCTTCTCTTCTCCAGGCTGAACAGCCCCAACTCTCTCAGCCTGTCCTCGTAGGAGAAGTGCTCCAGCCCTCTGATCATTTTTGTGGCCCTCTTCTGGACCCGCTCCAACAGCTCCATGTCCTTCTTGTGCTGAGGGCTCCAGAGCTGGACGCAGTACTCCAGGTGGGGTCTCACCAGAGCAGAGTAGAGGGGCAGAATCACCTCCCTCGACCTGCTGGCCACGCTTCTTTTGATGCAGCCCAGGGTAGGGTTGGCCTTCTGGGCTGCAAGCGCACATTGTTGGCTCATGTCCAGCTTTTCATCCATCAGTACCCCCAAGTCCTTCTCCGCAGGGCGGCTCTCAATCCACTCATCCCCCAGCCTGTATTGATATCAGGGGTTGCCCCGACCCAGGTGCAGGACCTTGCACTTGACCTTGTTGAACCTCATGAGGTTCGCACAGGCCCACCTTTCCAGCCTGTCCAAGTCCCTTTGGATGCTTTGATCTATTATGATGGACTTGAAGAGAAGAACCTGCTTAGTTTGCCATGTTTTACACCTCGTGGACACAGCCTTATAGCATGCGTTCTTGAATTTGAGGAACAGTAGAAGCAGATGTGCCACTTAGCAGCTTCCCCTTCATTATCCTGGCTCTGTAATATTGAGACCCTGCAGTGTGACTGTCATGCTTTTTTTCCAATTCATCTGCAAGTCCTAAGAGCTCAGTACATTCCCAAAAGGGTGCATAAGGTGAATAGGAAGGAGTCAAGCTTAACATTTCTTAAAGAGAGAAGGTATTGTGCAGGGGTGAAGCATTGGTTTGAGGTGGCTTCTTTGGCTATCCAGCAGCATGCGTATGCCATGAAAGAAAAGAAGCCAGTCCACATTCATAGCTTGCCTTTGCCTTCCACTGTCCCCAGCATTGTCATGATCCAAACTGGACCATCCAGGGAGGATCGTGGCAGTTCTGTGATTCCCTTGGGCTAAATTAAGGTGAAACGACACCAAACGATCAACTAAACACCTTATTGATGGCAAAAACCAACCTGAACTTGGAAAGTGTAAGGGTAGGCAGCGTGGGTTCTAATTGCAAATACTTATAAGCTTGCAGAAAGGAAAGGAAGAAAAGGGGGGAGGAGAGAGAGAGATCACCACCCTTGGATCCCGTGATGTCGATGACAAATGTGGCAGTCCTCTGGTGGCGGACGTGATGCTGTTGGAGCGTAGGGCCTCCGGCTGCACCAGCAGCATCGGCCCTGAGTGTGAGAGGCCGGCCCGGAGCAGCAGCCATGTGGAGTCCTCTGGTGGTGGGAGCACGCCCGTGGCTCCTCAGAGTTGTGCCTTTATAGGCTCATCCTTGCCTCTAGTCTCGCCCCCTTGAAGACTTGTTCCAGAATGTTCTTCATCTTCTGCGCAGGTGCCAGTGTGTGTGTGTGTGTGTGTGTGTGTGGTCGTGAGGGGTCTTTCGGGTGGTCGTGAGCCCCTTCCCCAAATGAACTCTGTATGGCCTCTGGTCATACACGGTGAGTTGCTAGACTCATCAGAAGGCAGGACTGCTTGTCTCTCACAAGCATCCCACCTTCCAGTCCTTGGCAGAAAATGTCCTACCAGTTCCACCACTGTTTTACTTAATACTCCAATCAGGGCAGTTGATAGTGCTCTGAGATGCAGGGCACAAACCAACATCCACCCTATTCTTTTGTCATTTGATTCTTCACAGAGAAATCCTTCCATCCTCCTCTTTGAAACAAGGTGAACAAGTGGGCATAAAAATTACCTTTCTCATGTTGTTCTTCTGCTTTCTTCCTATATAGAAACTGTAAAAGTGGCTGACTGCTTGAAGCCTCCACAGATGGGGTGTTTCCCAAAGCATGATGCTGTAATGAGCAGTATTTCAAGGGCTGTGTCAAATTGTCCAGAGTTTTAAATGTATCAGAAACACAAGCCAATGTTTTTCACTGGAAGGGAAGAATCCTTCACAACATCTTGCTGGTGCAAATACGGCAGATTGCATTTGTACAGACCCTGCTATGATACTGTAAAGATGAGTACTGCGTGTTTCACTGAGAAATGTCAATATTTAACAAGTGTATGTTGTTATCTGTGCTGCTGCTCAAGGTGAGTATGTCAGAAGAGGATGATCTACAACTTTGCACTAAGTCTCACTGGAGGAATGAGCAAAACTGGAGGCAATGGAAGGGGGAGGGAAGTTAGCTGACAGACAAGAGTCTGTGTCAAAGCATCTCTTAAATGAAACTGAGCAGTGGGTGCCATTGGGTATGGAGAATGGCCCTGTCTGGTTACAGTCTTGGGTTATGAGACTTCACTAAGCACAAAAAGTGAATGAGGCAAGATGGAGCTGAAAGCAGAAATACGAAGCATTGCCATAGAAAAGGCAGAGTCTGTTAGTAGAAGCCTGTTTAACTGATGCTGACCCTCAACTGTGTGATAACTTTATTTTGAGAGGCTAGGTACACCTGGGCCTGCTGCTGTTGGTACCACTTGCCTAATGGACAGTAATTATTTAATGCTGCAGGCAGGTCATGGTCTGCCCTGGCCATGGGATTGCTCTGCTGGTCCCACAGGGGAGTCTGCTCTGGCATAGAACAGAGCCAGGTTACCAAGAAAATGTTGTACATCACTTTCAGACCAGTAAAACTTGTTCCCTGGATGCCAAGCATGGGAAGGAAAAAGATACCGTGGAAGGAACTTTCTTGATATGGACTTTCTCTTGTGTTGTATCATACCAGTTATGGGGCTGACTGATCCTATGCAGAGCAGAGTTCATTGTTAAAATAACATGACAGACATTGTATTTGGAAATAATAGATTTAAAGCATAAATCTCATAAAGACAGGCCAACTGTAGCAGAAACACATCTGAAAGAAAATATATAAGGCGGTAGTTGTGCGACACCTCCCTGAGGTAATTAAGTTCTAATAATTTATTTGGGTTTGGGTTTTTTTTCCCCATATCAAACCCCACAAAATAATGTGAGCATCGTGTTGTAGCTCTGCCAAAATACAGGTTATCATGGGGTGTGCTGCATGCCTGGGAAAGTAGCACAAAGCATATATAGGCTTGCGCTGGGCTACGAGGCCTGCTGGTAGAGCGTGCGTCTTGAAGGGGTGACATCTCATCCACAGTGCCAAGAGGGAGGGAGTCTGGCCCCCCAGAATTGTTCCTGGGTTTCTGCTTGGAAAGAGCTAATCGGTTCACTCCAAAAGGGAGGCTGCGAGCACGGACAGGAGTGCAGACCCTGTGGGTGAATGAAAGAGCTAAGCTGGCGGACACTGTCTGTGTACCTGTTACAGGTCTGGTTTTCCATCCCCTAGCACCTCTTGATTTGTGGCCCCCGATATGCAATGAACATACCACACTGCAATTCTTATTTTGTGACTGTGATGGCAGAGTTCAGCATTTGTCTGTAAAAACATCAATATTTTATTTCACTTGGGCTTGTAAGAATGACCTCAGATGTACCTCCTGCATCTCTCCACACTGAATGCTGAACATTGCAAGGTTTCCTATGAAGGAGTGTCTTTAAGAATTTGCTGTGTCTTTAAGTACTGATGTCCTGTACATACACTTCACAACTTGACTCATTCTCACTCAGTATTTACTACTTAGCAGCAAGCTTCAGACCCACAAAGCTGGTAGCACAAGCTGGATTTTATGTTTATGACTTATTATTTGTTCCCATAAGTTGTCATTCTTTTTTACAAAGAACTTGGACATATTTAGAGGGCTTTTGGGGAGGGAAACCTCTAATGACCCAAGGAAAAAGTAAGGAGACAACAATGTTGAATTTCAGAGCTTTGGCAGAGCTGTGTTAGGATGGTGGAAGGAGAGGACTGAACAGGAGTGATGGGCATTGCTGGAGCTGGGCAGGAAACCCAGGACTGAGCCAGAGGGAGATGGAAGGGCTCGAGGGTGGGATTAAAGTGAAGTGGTAACACTGAGAGAACAAGAGGCTCTCAGGACTGAGCAGTGGGAGATGCTGCAATGTAGGTTTGAGGTGGGTTGAGAGATTTATGGCTGGGTTGAGAAGGCAGGTATGCTGTCAGTCTGCACAGAGAAGGCTGAGTGAAAATATTGCCATCTCCTGTTTGTGGTCACCATTAGCAGAGGTCACCTTTCCCCACTAGGAAAATGCTCTCTGTGAGGGAGATCAAGTGTAGCACAGGTTAGATGGGGTGTCCTGGCAAATGCAACAGGTATAGACACAGAAAATTGCATGGGGTGCTGGTCCACCCATTGAATGCATGAGCTGGCACTCTTACAGGCTGGCACATCTCTAACTGTATTGCCCTGTGAGAACAGCTAAATTGCCCTTTCTCTTTTCTGCTTTGCTCTCCTACTCTCTCCTCTCTTTCCTACTGTCCCTTTTACTTGCTCTGTCATCCTGCTGCTTCTTTGTTCACTCTCCATCTTTCCCTTTGTCTAGGTCTGTCATTTCCACCCACTGTTTCCTTCCTCCTTTTCCTTCCCCAAAATCTGTATGCATTTTGTGCTTTGTCCCACCCTCCTATTTTGCCTCCTTTGTTCCTCCTTATTGCTCTCCTTTGTCTCCTGATTCTGGATGCATCAGTGGAGACTGAGATGGTCCCACACAGGTCACGGTCTTCATGCTATCTTATGTACCCTCTTGATGGGGAGTTTGAAGGAGGCTTAGTTCTCATTGAAATGATTCTCCTCATCAGTTAAAAAGTTACATCTTATTAACTGGGGACAACTATGGTCCACCCTGGTCCACTTACTCTGTTCTGCTTACCCAGGCCTGGGCTAACTGTGGTAGCACAGTAACTCTGACCAGCATTGCATGCATTGATGGCTCTGAAAATCCCCCAAAAAGGGCAGTAGTAACACTCCAGAGACAGAATCACTAGGGAAACAGGATGACAAAATGCAGTGAGTGAGTGAAACAAGCCCTGTTAAAATGGCCACTCTTCATTCAGGAGTGACATGGTAAAAGAAACCTTGCATCCTTCTTCACAGTTTTTGGCATACAGAGGTGCAGGAGCAGGCAGATAAGCCAGAAGGATGGCCTGGAGACTGTGGTGCTGGTCTGGGACTTGGATTCAATCCCCTGCTCCCTTGCAGTTTACCATTGTACAAATCACCCCATCTTATGTCCCCATGTATAAAACAAGAAAAAGAGCAGTGCTGAAACCTCGCAGCAGTGTTGCAAGGAAAAAGTATCTGAGCAGCTCATGAGGGATAAGAGGGAAAAACCCAAAGGCTGCCTTTGGTGGGTCTGCTGACTTTCTTCTGGCTTGACTCATGAAACCCCAACA
This sequence comes from Balaeniceps rex, assembly GCA_013401315.1. Taxonomy (NCBI): domain Eukaryota; kingdom Metazoa; phylum Chordata; class Aves; order Pelecaniformes; family Balaenicipitidae; genus Balaeniceps; species Balaeniceps rex. The sequence goes on from VYZW01052509.1 coordinate 92,138, forward strand.
TGCAAGTTCAAACCTGTGATGAGGAAAGGGGCTGCTTTGTTGCATTGTGAACGGGAAGATAGCTTGAGCCAGGGCTTTGACAAATGCAGTGATCTCAAGCCATCTCTGGCAGCAGTGTAGTGCCACAATGCTTCATCTTCTGCCAGTATGCCAACCGTGGCTAGTTTGCAGGTCACAAAAGATGCTGATTGATTGTGCCTTTCATGGGATGGGAAGGAGGCAGTGACACCTCTCCACTGTGCATGAAGTATGGGTGTAGCTCTGGCAAGGAAATAGTGGGAAGTATTTCTGTGACTTTACACACCTTTGTTTTGTAAAACTTGCTGGACATTTGTTGGGCCTTTGAGCAGTTACTCTCGTGACTCATACAGTTATTCCTGATGTAGTTAAACCATTCAGTTCAGACAGCTGAAGAAATAAGGGCTATTTAGTCAGACCTATTAAAAGTATTACAGGGAACAAAGGTAAAACTTTAACACTGTAATCACTAGTTAAAATGCAACTCTTAATCGCTGGAGTCCAGGGCATGTTTCACCTTGCCAGGAGGTTAAGTACAGTGTTTCATATTTCCTGTTCTATAGCAGTGCCACCAGTTTTAATGAGATTTACCCGTTCTCATTAAAAGCACAGCTACTTAATCCTGAATTCCTTTCAGAGCTTTAAATACCTGCTTGTAGCTATTTATTTTATCAGTTTGTTTCAGCAACTGCTCCTTTCATCTCTCACTCTCTGACTTGTCTACTCAGAGAGACTGTCCCAAGTTATCCTTCATGCTGTTCTAGGGTGCCTGCTGATACAGAAAAGCACCTTGTTTCTTTTGTTGTTCTTGATGTCCATAAGTGCTTTGATGTTGCTCTCATCATGCAACGGGACCATGGCTTGTTCCTGCATTGTTCTGTGACAGTATCCCCCACAGCTTTCTAAAGGCCTCAGTTCCCTGTCTGTTCAAACCATCCTAATCTTTTGATGCACTGAGGGGCATCTAAAGAGAGGCCTACCCAGAAAGGAAACATTGAGATTGCTTGGTCTTTCCATCCTTTTCCAGGTTGTATCCCTAGAGCAACCTGAGTTTGCTGTCAGACATTTCACAGGATGGTGTGGCTGAGACCAGCTCTGTAGCTCACCAGAAGCTCTGTGGCCTTGATAGGATCCCACCTTTTTCTTTCCTGCACTGCTTTGTTCTGCCACATCACCAGCAGGGAGTTCACAGAATGTTTGAGGCTGAAAGTGACCTTTGGAGACTGTCCAGTCCAATCCTCATTCTCAAATCAGCTTCAGCTACAGCAGGTTGCCCAGAACTGTGTCCAGCTGGGTTTTGAATACCTCTAAGGATGGAGCCTCCATAAACTCTCTGGGCAACCTGTTCCAGTGTTTGTCCATCCTCAGAGTAAAAAAGTTTTTTCTTACCTTCAGATAGAATTGTATTTCAATTTGATCCCATTGCCTCTTGTCCAGTCACATGCCACCACTAAGAAAAGCCTGGCTCTGTCTTCTTTATGCCCTCCCATCAGATATTTATACACAGTGATGAGACACCCCAGCCCAACTCTTCACTTCTCCAGGCTGGGCTGTCCCTTAACCATCTTTGTGGCCCTGCGCTCTGCTCACTCCAGTCAGTCTATTCCTCTCTTGTGCTAGGGAGCCCAGAGCTGGACACAGCACTGCAGATATGTCTTCACCAGTTGTTCTGCAACAGGAGGTGCTGGTTTTTTGTGATCCCAGTAAGAAAGTTACTCAGACTCTGTAAAGCATGATTTAAAATACTATCTATTAGAGCTAATGCTATAAAGAAAGTATAGGTAATCTTAGGTCCCTTCAGACGCTGGGAACCCCAAGCTGCACAGCATTAAATGGGCTTCCAATCAGCACGCCATGCAGACTCCATCCATAGAAAGGGTTACCCCATTTTGAACATTCAAGTTGCTATAGGATTTTCTTAAAAGAAGACAGCTCTATTCAGCATTTCTACCGTCAAACAAAAGGGATGTTTGCACGAGAACTTGCCACACATTTAGAAAAAGGAAGGTGAAATCGCCAGTGCCAAGTGGAAGCTGCCTGCAGACTCTTCTGTCACCATGAGCTGGCTGAGCTCATCCTGCGGTTCAGGGGTTTGTGCAGCATGACATGGCCTGAAGGCCACACTGCACGCGCAGCACAGACCTGTGCCTGCTCAAGTTAACTGATATGTGGATCACTAACTCCTCCATGTACAGTGCTCTCCTCGTCAGGATCACTACACCAGTGGTGAGTAGAGAGGAAGGATGACCTACCTCAAACTGCTGGCAATGATATTCCTAATGCAGCCTGAGATGCTGTCGGCATTCTCTGCTGTAACGGCATGTTGCTGGCTGATGGTCAACCTGCTGTCCACCATGAACCCCAGAATGCTCTCTGCAAATCTGCTTTCCAGCCAGTCCACCCACAGTGTGTGTTGGTGCATGGAGTTATCCTCCCCAGGGGCAGGACTTTGCATTTCCCTCTGTTCAACTTCATGAAGTTCCTCTCTGTCCAGTTTTCTAGTCTGTCCATGTCCCACTGAACGGCAGTGCAACCATCTGATATAGCATCCTTTCCTCCCAGTTCTGTATTATCTGCAAACTTGGTGAGGGTGTACTCTTTCTCATCATCCAGGTCATTAACGGAGATGTTAAACAGTATTGGACCCAGTATTGACCCCTTGGATGTACCACTAGCAACTAGCCTCCAGCTGGATTTTGCTGCCTTTGCTTGAGTTTCTGCTTGTTAGGATGGACCATTCCTGAACATGGAGTAGGTGATCCTTGAATATCAAGCAGCACCTCTCTTTTTTCCAGGGCTGTATTCCATGGGATTCTTCCAGGTAGATACCTGAAGAGGCCAAAGTCTGCTCCCCTGAAGTCCAGGGCTGTTAGCCTACTTTTTGCCCTGTTCCTTCCTCTCAGAATCCTGAACTCTACCTTCTCATGGTCACAGCAACCAAGACTGCTCCCAACCCTCACATTATTGATTAATCCTTCCTCTTTTGTACATATGGTCTAGCAGACCACCGCTCCTTGTTTTCTCCTCGATCACCTATGTTAGGAAATTGTCATTGATGCATTCCAGAGACCTCCTGGGTTGCTTATGCCCTGCTGTGTTGTCCCTCCAGAAGCTATCAGAGTGGTAAAAGTCCCCCATGAGTACCAGAGACTGAACGTGGGGCTTCTTCCACTAAGACCTGCCACTAAGAAACTTTGGTGGTGTTCAGAGCATAATTTTTAGAAAGTTAAGCATTCACTATTCTCTCTCCCCCCCTCTCTCTCTCTTCTCTCCTGTCCCCATCCACCCCTTTTTTAAAACTCCAGTGCAGTGTTGAGGACCAGGAGTCTGAGCAGGAATACAAGGCCTCTTATAACTCCTTTAAGCATCATGTTTGTGTTCACAGTATTGCAAGTCGTGTCTTAAATCCTTCAATTTAAGAACTGGTCAAGCTCTGTATCAAAATTACAGAGCTTTGCCCCCTACTCCTGGAAGGCTGTTCCAGAACTTCATAGCTCTGATTGTTAGAAACTTCTCCCAAATTTTCAGCCCACATCCTTCCTTGGGGAGTATAAATAAACAGACCATATGTTCTTCTGCCAACATTGTCTTTTAGCTTAGAAGTTCCTCCTCCTTTGTATTTTCTCTCCTGGGAAAACAAAGAAGCAATCATATACCCCTTTCAACTTCATTTTGTTAGGCTAAATAAAGTATGCATTTTTTTGTTTCTTTTCATATGATCTCCTTCCCAGATCATCCTACTTGTGTTTGCTATGCATCTGTTACACTTATAATTCATCCTCTTCAAACACTGGGATTAGATTCATACACAGTATTGCAAAGGAAGACTTACCAATACCTAATGCAAAGTAATTTGTATTTTACTATTTGCTGGAAATACCTTTCTTGATGCATTCTAGGATTTTCTTAACTGCTTTCATAGGCTTGTCCTACTGATGTCTCGTAATCATCCTGTACTCTTCATTCTTTTCCAGTCCATGAACACATAGTAGAGAGGAGAAATTCTTACTGATCTCTAACTATACACTCTTATATTTTATACTACAGAATTTAATCTCATTTCTATAATTCTAGTCCTCCGGTTTGCCCAATTTTTTGATTAATTTCCCAATCTTTCTGAAGAAGCCTGTTTAATGAAATAATGACATGGCTCTTCATTATCACTGCCAAATAAGCAGTCCTTCTAGAAGTGACAGTTTATGGTTTCAACTCCAGATATTTTTGGCAATGAGAAAAAACCAAACCAAACCATAAAGCACCTTCTTCACCTAAAGAAACAATGTTTTCTGCAAGACACTGTCTGTAAAAAAGCTAAAAAGGTATATAAGTAAGAAAAAGGGCTGGAAAAAGTTTGGCTTCATTTGAAGTGGGAATACTGGCGTTCATCAGCTTTGAAAATAAGGTTGTGGGGGCAGGGAGGTTGGGGAATGTGCAAATTAGCATTACCTGAGCCAGTTTTGGAGTATAAGGAGAGTTTGTTTCTGCTAGGTTGAATGAAATGCCTATTGAGTCCACAGGCAAGGACATTACAATTGATTGTCAAGAGGGCTGAGAAACCTTAGAAGGAATTATTGATTTTTTCAAAATTAGTTTTTACCCATGTAAACACTTGCAGCCTGCAGCATTCCCGTCAATCGGTCCTGTGCCGGTGTAGCTAGTTTCTTGAGGGGTGGAATGTTGACCTTTCTCTGTAGAAGAAATAGCAAGAAGAAAGCTGCCTTAGTATTTTCCAAGGAACCACGCTTTCACAGAAAAATATTAGCTTTGAAAATACAGCATCCAATGGCATATTGTTTTCAGAAAACTCCTGCAAAAACATAAGCAGAAGCTGGCCTCGCTTCAACCCAGTGTCAAGGTTTGGAGTCCTCTGGTTCCTGCAGTCCATGGCTCTAGGGCAAACTTTGTGGCCTATCTCAAGGGGAAAGGCAGAGGATTTCCTGATTACTTACTGGCAACTCTCCACAGCAGGAGCCATAGGAGGTTTTGGATCAGTTCTTCATGGTACAGAAAATCTGTGCTGTGCTTGAGCATGTGAGGCACTTCAAAGCTGGGTAAGGCTCAGGATTCAGACTGTGTCACTGAAATGTTTAATTTCAAAATGAAAAATTCTGCACAAAACAGCAACACTTTCCAGCTGGGGAATTTTGGGTTGTGACAAACTGCAGTGAAGAAATCTGCTCCCTAGAGACTTCACTTAGCATATCCTTTAAAAAGCTCTCTATTTCTTCCATTATTAACACAACCACCCACCCTACTGCCGCAACACACTCCTCCTTGCTGCAGGGCCAGCTACCACTGCCACTGGAGGAGATGGTGAAAAGCTGCGTGCTCTCAGATGGATGCTGCACAGCTGAATGAGCAGGCTCAAACCAGCTCTCATCGGAGAAAGGTCCCATGGAAAAATAAGGTAATTCCATTCCTCAGCACTAACAGGTGCCGCGTGGAGCAAGTATAGAGCGAATTGTTGGAGTGGGGACTCTTGTCAGCTAACTGGTGGATCCCACCAGTTGCCAAAAGGGACATAAATGTTTGGAGATCACTGTAGGTTTAGGTGAATGCAAGGCAACAAGTCAAACAGGTTGGCCCATTGTGGGTGGAGTAAACGCGAAACAAAACACTTAAATGTTTGCAAGACTTAAGGAGATGTTCAGAAAACAGAGGCCTTGCTGCTTTGCATCTATGGGAGTTTTGCATTGCCTAAATTCTTGGGTAACCTGGACATTTGTCTTTTTCTTCCCTGAATGGTGAATTCCCTTGTGTTCTTGACAGCTTTAAAGTTGATATTATCAGCCATATGAAACAATACAAATAAAAAAACCTCAAAAGCCAGTTCTCAGGTTGCACATTTTATCGATGGTCCACAATATCTTTGGCTGATGATGTGTGTTAGCAGAACAGTTTTCCAGCAGAAAATATAAATTTAATTGCATTAAACTATTCTGCAGGCACATAATGAAAATCTGTTTTGTTACAAGTTCTAGCAGCTTCTAACAAGCTTGGTCAGCTGCCCTTGACCCAAGGCTGCCTGAAGATTTGTTGTAGCTGCCCCCTGGTTAGGGAGGGTCAAGCACCCTTTCAGCTGATTTGAGGGAGAGACCTATATGAGAGCCAGGTCTAGAGCACAGTCAACAGACAGCAGCTTGCTCAGAAAGATGCAAAGAAGAGGTCATCATCTGAGCTCAGGTCAGCTTAAACACGTTCAGGCACGGTGGTGATGTGCCACAGGGCACTTTCCCCAGCAGGTGATGGAGCAGCTGTTCCTGCCAGGGCAGCGGCCTCTACCGAGGTGGAGGTTTGGATGCTGAATGCAGCCCTGCAAGTCCCAGGCTGCAGGGAGTGCCTGCTGTTTCTCTGAGTCTGGAAGAGATGGTCCCCTGTCCTGCAGCAGGTGTTGCTGTTGTTGAAGAGCTGTGTCACCAAGGGAAGGAGTGATGGAAGCAAATCAGCTGGCTGTGCAGCATCAGAGAGGATGAGAGAGAGAAAGAGAGATAGTCAGGGGCATGGGGGTGATCGTCAGGGGCATGGGGGCCCAGGTTGTGTTCTCTTCAGTTCTGCTGGAGAGGGGAAGAGGAGGGGACTGTGTGTCAACAACCGGTTGCAGAGCTGTTGTCAGCGACAGGGTTTTGGTTTGGACCATGGGACGCTGTTTGAGGATCAGCATCTACTTGGGAGAGATGGGATCCACCTCACTAGGTGATACAAAGGCATCTCTGCCTGGGGATGGATGAGGGGCCAACTGAGACTTCATGGGTGAGGATTGAAGAGAGGAGAGGTAAGGGTGACATTGTAGTGGGCATCTGATATAGACCACCTAACCAGTAAGAACAAGTGGATGAGGCCCTTTCTATAGAGAGATAGGGAGCAGCGTCACATTCCCAGGCCCTGGTCCTCATGGAGGACTTCAGCCACCCCAATATTTGCTGAAGGGATAACACAGCAGGACATAAGCAATCCAGGAGGTTCCTGGAAAGCACCGATGACAACTTCCTCACCCAAGTGGTAGAGGAGCCAATGAGGAGAGGTGGTCTGCTGGACTGCATACTCACAAATAAGGAAGGGCTTGTTGGGGACGTGGAGACTGAAGGCAGTCTTGGCAGCAGGTGAATTCATTAAGGTTAAGTCTCATCTGGAAGGAATTAGATTCACCGTCCATGAGACTGTTCTATGACATGACTCAAAGTACAGTAAGGGGGTATGATCAGGAGGTTAGCTTCAAAAGCATGGTTCTGATCCAAACTAAGGAAGCATGGTGACTTTCTCAAGGCTATGAGTAAAACCAGAATTTCTCATCACAGTCATGATCCCTGCATTACTGCACCAGGTATCTGTGTGAGGGAGCCTTTGCAGGTCTGCAACTAGGACGCAGCGTGCAGATACATTTTCAGTGTGCAAATTAAGTCATGGCCTTAGCAGAGAGGAAAAGCACCTTAAAAATCAAGGTTAAAATGAGTAAGGCAGCTACTCTGCAGGTTTATGGGGCTAAGACAAATGATATTGATATACCTTTTGACAACAACACACAGAAATGGCTGGTGAATATGCTTAGGCTAGAGGTGTGGTAGAACCAAACACCCCAGTGTTATTTGACATACCAGCAGGCAGACCTGACTGGGGGAACTTTGTTGCTCTCTTAACACTCAGCTGAAATTAGATATGCATTTTCCTCTCTTGTCTTGCTAGAATAACCTCTGTTCTGGTTGTGAAGGCTCAACGAGGAAACTGCCAGTTTCTTACAATCTAACTTTACAGTGTAAAAACTTGTATTCCCTGCTTATAAAGGTGCAAAGCCTTTTCTCCTGAGAGTATTGTCAGCATTATAGAGAGTTTAAACAAAAAAGTATCAGTTCTGATAATATTTCTCACTGGGGACTTTTAAAGTTACAGTAAGGAGCAATGCAGCATGTTCATCTTAAGGGCCAAGAACAGCTGATGGGATTTTATTTGGCCTGAATGGGATTTTAAGAGGTAGTCAGCAAAGGAAACTACATTTGCATATTCACTTTCTCTCTCTTATGGATTATGATCAGGAAGTTTTTATTATTTTCTTGTTTAATCTTTTTATCTGCAAACCCTAGCGTGCCATCTTCAGGCAGAAACCTGTGTATTTTAGACATTTGCAGCAGGAGAGGGTCTTAATGTAGATTTGAAACTAGAGAAGATATTACTGATTTTAGATTTCTGTCCAGCTTTGCAGCTGTGCATAGCTCTAGTCTAAATCTTCTTGTGTGAGAAGTAAAAAGTTCTGAGCCTGCAATTTCAAGTTCCTAATGATGACTCCTGTATCTTCTCTGACGTGATGTAAGAAAAAAACATTTTCATCATGAGAGTGGTTCAGTGTTGGCAAAGCTGCAAGAGGCAGTGAAATCTCCATCCTCAGAGAGTTTCAAACTGGGTAAGTTTTGAGCAACTTGATCTAAGTTTGAAGTTATGGCCTAGGGATGACCTCAAGAAGTCCCTTCCTACCTTAATTCCCACAGAAGTACTAAGTGATTTTGTTGTATAGCCCCTGCCTCTTGATCAGGGTTCTCCCTTGACAGTATTGTGGCCTGCCCCATAGAGTGTGCTCTTACAGGAAGAAAAAGGTACCAGCCTGCTTACTTTCTTCATGTGAAAAAGCTTAATTTAAATCAAACCACTGTGTCATATTTAGTGATGGTGTGGTTACTGATTGCTGGGAAACCAAGGAATTAGCTACCAAACAATGACATCTACATCGGTGTTTGCAGTGGATGGTAGTCACCCAGAGCTGTTAACAGTCCAAACAGATCCTGAAGATATTTCCAGACCATAGCTTAGACAGCTTTTGCATGATTTCAGTGTATAGTTGTGAGACAGTCTGATGGCTGAACAAGTGAGGGCAGGAGCTGGTGCAGGCTTTAAGTTGGAGGACAGTATAATACAATTCTTCACTGGTGCTGCCTGAGAGAGGAAACTGGGCTCTGTGAACCCATTTTTTGTCTTAGACTCCCCAGGTGGAGGCTGCTGCTGGATGACAAAGCAGCGCTGCCATATGCAATACCCTTCTTTATGAGAGGCAGCACAACGGAGTTAAAACTAAAGTGTCCTAAAGAACTGAAGCGGAAGAAAGTAAAAGACGCCTCCACCCTCTTGGTGAATTTCTCTTCCTCAGCCAGTTGTGAGTTCTCACTGTGCAAGAGTTCATGAAGCTTGCTTGTGCACCTGCCTAGGTTGGTGCCAGCACTGGTGGTGCTCTTCACCCCGCAGACCAGACTCGGCCCACCCATTCCTGGCTGCAGGGCAGTGTTGTGACAGCCAGCTCCAGGCTTCCTGCGGTGGGGCAGAGGTAATAAGACCAGCTAGCGGCTTACGTTTAATAGTCAACATCATGCACAGAAATGGCAGCCCCAGCAACCTTGCTTTTGGGTACAGGGAGCTGGACTTCACCCAGGAGATGGGGTTCCCATACCTGTTGTGCCACCCCGAGGTCGGGACAGGCACCGCACTCTGCCCAGGCTCTCCAGCACCCTTCAAGGAAAAAACCAGACCTGTTGAAGAGCTCACTAGCCATCCTTTTCATTTAAGAGGTTTTCTTTTCTCCCTAGCTGTTTGTGCTCCTGTTTAATCGCTCTAAACCACCCTGGGACTGCTCTGCCTTGGCTGCTGCTTATCTTCAGATTTCTGAGGGATCAGCTGAGTATTAGAAGAGCTCAGTGTTGAAGTGCTTTTTTATTATCCCTGCAGTCTAGTGCACCTGGCTGAACTTGCTGACAAATCTCCTTAGTTCCAGCACTATGGCTTACTGTAGATACTGAAGAGATACGCTTGGTCCAGAAATTCTAGATGAACTTCAGAATTTATTGGTGGCAGGGTTGCTTTTGTTGTTTTCTTTTTCCATGCAGAAGTACCTTCTCCCCGCCCTGCCCCCAATTTTCCATGAAGTTTTGTGGGGGTTTTTTTGTGTTGAACTTTTCCAAATCCCACTTGGACAATTTAAAAGTTTTTTTTCTTCCCTCCCCTTAAACGACCCTTTAGATGAGAAAATAAGCCTACTACCACATAAAAATTAAATTATCCAAGTGATATCCTTGTGCTTCAGGAATCATTCCTACAGCTTTGAAATTAGTGTCTGTCTGTGTGTGTGGATTTTGCCTTGGCTTTCCCCTCTGGGACAAGGTCTTCCCAAAGCCTTAGGTCTTTTCAGGTTGAGAAATGCAACTCCCACTCGTTCCTTGTTAAGTACTTTTCGAAAACTATGCAGGAAAGCTACATAATTCATCAGAAAAGAGTTTTGGTTTCCAAATAGTTGAGTTGTATCCCCCCCCCCCCAGTTCTGTCTATATTCACCCACTGACTAAAGCCAGGAACATGCAGTGAAATAGGCAGGCAGGGATTTAGCCCCAAGTGTGTCTCCCTAGCTTTCAAAAATATTAACAGAGCACTTACACAAGCTCACAGCAGGCTTAAAACGTGGCCATCCAGCAGGAAAAACCTTCTCTAAATTTCTTAAATACAGATCAAAATGCAGGCTCTATGTGCTGCTTTTCATGCTGGCTAGCCGTTTGTCTAACCGCTACAAACCTTACGTTTTTCTAAGGAACACATATACAAACACCCCACTACACACATCAGGAGCAATCTGAGCACTGGAATCAACCAAATCTTATTTCCTGTGCATGCATCCAAGGATGAATTATGTAAGGATTCTTCTGTGTTAATAAGGGTTGAGTAAAAAACTCAGGAGGAAAAAATCCTTCAGCAGGGAAATTTCCAGGTTTTCTCTCCTCTGTGGAAAATGTGGAAACTTGCTATATCAGAGATTTATGTCTTTCTGTTACGCTGTGCTGAAATTGGCCAGTGATGGCAGTGATGGCTGCTAGAGAGACAAGGGCAGCCATTTCGTCAGAGAGAAATCAGGTGGCACTTGAGTAAAAAAGCAGTTTTTGGACATTTTTAGCGTGGGTCCTACTCTGAGGCCATGTTTTATGACCTGTCTGTAGACACGCTGGCACGAGAGGAAGTGAACCAATGAGGGTTTCCAAGGCTGATTTTGTTCAGATGCTGTTCAACGTCTTACGGAAACCCCTTGCATCCTGTGTGGGAGTATCAGTGCTCCTGGGGACCCATTCTCATCTCACAGATATGAAGAGTTGTTGGAGCTCAGCTGTAAGTGGTTGGTTACTTGAGATTCTCGGACAAATGGTAACTTTGCATATGCTCCTATTAAGTTTGGGAAACTGGTCTAAAAATGTCGACGTAGACAGGCTCAATTACTGTAAAATACAGTTTATACTAATGTAAAGTATGCCAGATTGAAAGTTGGACCTATCTTCTCCTAAACCATGCTATTTAGAATGAACTTGAAAAATCTGTGGCTTATTGGATCATCTTCACTTTAATCTTACCGTGTAACTTCCAGGATTATCACATTTCAGTTACCAAACAAACCAGAGGACCTCTCAGTGGAGTATGTTACTTTGTGTACAAGGCCATGATCTTCTCTGTGCGTTAAACAGTAGTTTTTGACAGCTTCGGAAGCCAACATAAAAAAAAATGTAGCATTAGCAAATTATTGTCAAAATAATAAAAAGCTGAGGAATAGATACTTGGATAACAGATAACATGTCTGAAATGGACTTCTCCCCCACTCCCAGTAATAAATCCAGCTCCATAATGATAGTGCTCAGATTAAAGCTATGAGTCTGCAAACATGCACTTGTATAGTCTCCTCCTTCTAGGTGGGAAGAGCTCCAGGATTTTGTGGAGTAAATTTTCGTAATAGCATTCTTATTATAAATCCTTGGACTTAAGGTTTTCTGCCTTGGTTAGGAAAGTTCATTCAAAGTTGGCAGCTGGTACAAAAATGTTGGTTTGACCTCATGATCAAACTTTTATTTTTGATACAACTGATGGGAGCAAAACCTGACTGGTTGTGTACTTCTCATCAGCAGACGAATTTCAAAATAGGAGTATGACAGACCTCCGCTGCATGGGATTTAAATCTGAATGACTCCTTTAGACAGGAACACTCTCTGTCAGTGTTTGTACAGCACTGGAGCATAATACAGCCTGTATGTCGCCTGGGACCTTTGAGCAATGTTTTAATATGGACTTGAAGTATCTACTCACTTTATTTTTACAGATGACATCAAATAGTACACCTAGTCTAACATGCTTAATGATAGTGGTTATGACACTTCATCTAGTTCTTCCTGTATTAAGCCTAGGAACTTACTGAACCACAAACATAATTTAGACTTTCATGAGCTGATGGATTGGGTCAACCACAATCTTGTTAAGTTCAACAAAGACAAAAGTGAAGCTCTGGGCAGGAATGACCCCATGTGCCTGTACAGGCCGGGCACTGAATGGCTAGTGAGCAGCTCTGCAGAGAAAAGCCTGGGATTCCCACTGGACAAGTTGAACACGAGTCAGCAGTTGCAGTAAGGAAGGCCAGCTGAACATTGAAACGTGTTATCAAGAGCACAGCCAGCACCTCAAAGGAAATGATCATTCTCCTCTACTCAGCACTCAGTCACCTCTGGAATGCTGTGCCCCGTTTTGGGTCTCCCTGTGCAAGAGAGGTATCAGCCAACCAGAGTGAGTCCAATGGAGAGCAACTAAAATGATCGGGGGCTGGAGCACATGATGTACCAGGAGAGGCTGAGTGTGCTGGGCTTGTTCAGCCTGAAGCAGAGAAGTTTTGGGGGAGATGTAATTGCAGTTGTCCTCTACCAAATGGAAAGGGAGGGGAGTTATAGCGAAGATGGAGCCAGGTTCTGCAGAAGTGCACAGTGAAAGAAAAAGCAACAGGCACAAGCTATAACAAAGGAAATTCTCACCAGACAGAAGGACCCTCCTTCCACCTATACTCTTACCCCAGGAGTGGTGCAGCACTGGAACAGCTGCCCAGAGATGCTGTGGGATCTCCACACTCGGCGATATTCAAAATTCAACTGGACATGGCCCCAAGCACCCTGGTTCAGCTTTGACCCCTGTTAGCAGTGGGTCGGAATAGAGACTTCTAGAGGTCCTTTCCAACCTAAATATTTCTAGGATATCTGAGTACTTAGGGAGTTACTAAGAACTGGGAAGAGGATGGTGTCTTACAGAAACAGCTCAGTGTTTTAACAGATGTGGAATCACAATGTCCCAGCAGAGCTCTGGCAGAGGCTGTGACTCGATCTCCTAGGACATGAGCAAACAGTTGTTAAGACACTGCCACACAGTAAAATATATTCCCCTTTGAGCTGCCCATAACAGCTTATCATCACAAAATGGTTGTGCATTTCCTAACCCCTCTGACATTACCTGATTTGATCAGCCATGTGAAGTCTTATGTACAAGGCAGGCTACCTTCTACAGGATGGATGATGGAGCAGACACAACAGAAAATAGAAGAAAAGATATTGAACTACAGATAGAAAAGTAGAACCAGGAATGCTTTTCTAACTGATGAGGCGTTATTCATGTGGCTACATGAAGGGAGAGGAGGTGTAGGTATAGATATGTGAGAATGGGACTTCATGCCCTCATTAGCAGTGACTAGTACAATGCATCGCATGAGAGCTGCTCCAACTGTACAAGCCTATTACCCTCTCTCCAGTTCAGTCTGTCCCTGGCAGTGATCTCCAGGACTGTGACAATGTCAGCCAGACCATCTCTGGTTGGCTATAATCATCACACTAAAAATATGTTGAGAAAGGGCAAAGGCATCCTTGTGAGGAACAGAATATAAATGCGGATTTTTCTTTTGCAGTAAAACTACTAAATCAAGTCTTCCCAGCCTGAAAACTCAGTTGTTTGCACATGAAATTGGAGAGAAGAGGATATTTACTCTACCTGATCCCTTTGGTTCCCTACTTGAAAAATTAAGAGCTTTGATCTGAAATTAATGAAAAAGAAAGCATAATCTGTTTTATACAGATGTACCCAGGAGACTTTTCAAATAGCACTTTTTTTACTTGGGTTTTTTTTTTTTTCATTGGAGGCAAAGAAACTTAGCAAAAAAAGACCTTTTTCAAGCTGACATGCACAGCAATTTTTCTAACTCTTTAACAGACTGCATGAGGAGATATCAGTCCCTTGGCTCCAGAGTTTACTCTTGTCCATGCAGATTTGATTCCCCATCCTACTGCTGGAAAATACACGTGTTGGAGAAAAGGACTTTTGTGATTAGGATGGTAAGTGGACTAGTTGCAGACTTTTCAAAGGTCCATTTTCTGAATATCCACTTCTATATGGCCAGGGAGTTACCAGAGTTACGTTGAGAAGCTTTTGAAAAATCATAGAAGTATTAGTTGGAGGGTTCCTCTGGAAATCTCTAGTCTGTCCTCCTGCAAGGGCAAACTGCCAGCCAACACTAGGTCACATCAGTCATGGCTTTGCCTCTCTGAATCTTGAAGACATCAGAAGATGGAGTTTCTGTGACACAGGAGCCCTTGAAAATGATACCCTGTCGTCTGTGTTAACTCATCATCCCACAATAGGTAGCGTGAAAGATTAATTGGTTTGTTGCTTTTAAAATGAATTAGCATATTATACTTTAATAGTTTAAGCCAGATCTATATTTGGCACCTATACTTCTAGAAAAGATTAAAAAGCTTTTGCTCCACTGATCCTTAGGATAATCAGCCTCAAACTGGAGATCAGGACATGCACAATGGGCTAGAGGAGTTAATTATTTGTTAGAAACTGAGTGGCTCAGATTTTTTCCTGCCTTTTCAAATCCCTAAAATCTAACTCTTTTGCCTGAAAGTGTGAATATTCCACTATGGATGCATTGTTTCAAGAAAAAGCCTCATGGCCTTGGTCTCCCATTGTGTCCATCCCAGGTGATGGTTTTGGGAAGCTTTGGAAGCCAGGGAGCCATATACTGTTCTTTATTAGTTTCCATATGCTTGCACAAAACACAAAACAATTCAGTGCTGCACAGGCCTCTAAGCAGCTACCATTTTACAGCATGATTCAGGGCAATAGCTTAGAATCACAGTATCATTTGGGTTGGGACAGATTTCTGGATGTCAGTAGTCCAACCTGCTGCTCAAAGCAAGGTTGACTCTGAAGGCAGACCAGGTTGTGTAGAACTCTGTCAAGTTGGGTCTTGAAAACCTTTAAGGACACAGATGGCACAACATCTCTGGGCAACCTCTTCCTGTGCTTTGTTATATTGCTGTGCATTTTTTCCCACCCTTATATCTAGTAAGAACCTCTCTTGCTTCAGTTTATGACCATTACCTGTTGTTCTGTAGCTGGGCACCTAAGACCCTGGCTCCTTATTCTCA
This sequence comes from Balaeniceps rex, assembly GCA_013401315.1. Classification (NCBI taxonomy): domain Eukaryota; kingdom Metazoa; phylum Chordata; class Aves; order Pelecaniformes; family Balaenicipitidae; genus Balaeniceps; species Balaeniceps rex. The sequence goes on from VYZW01052509.1 coordinate 107,398, forward strand.
GTAACAGCCTGTCAGGAATTGGAAGGTGGCTTTAAGGTATCTCCAAAGCTTTATCTTTTTCAGTATAATCAAGCTCCATTCCCTCAGCCTCTCCTTACAGGACAAATTCTCTAGCCCCTGGACAATCTTGGTGCCCCTCCACTGAACTCATTCCAGTTTGTCAATATCTTTCCTGCACTGAAGGATCCAAACCTGGAAACAGTATTCCAGATGAGGTCTCACGAGCATCTAGTAAAGGAAATAAATGATTTTCCTCTATCTACTGTCTATGCTCCTGTTAATAGTGTAGTATGCTATTAGCCTTCACCATGGTTATGGTGCACTGCTGATTCCTGCTTAGTCCATTTTTCACTAGGACCTCCAGTTTATTTTCAAAGCCAGTCAAACCTTAGTTCAGCTCAGGTGCAAGACTTTTTTCATTTGTTAAACTAAATTTCTTGAGATTCCTGTAGGCCCTTCCTCCAGCCTATCTAGGTCTCTTTGAATAGTGGCTGTGCCCTTGAGCGTAATAAGTGTATCCCTGATTCGGGACAATTTGCAGACTAAATGAGGGTGCATTCTGTCTCTTGCGCATATTCGATGAAGATGACATTGAACACGAGAGGACAGGGCTACTGACTAGAACAGATTCCTGCAACACTCCACTTGTAACCAGCCTCCAGGTAAAGCCCTTTTGATCCCAACAATACAGCCAAGTTTTTCACCTAGCTAATTGTCCACCCATGTGGAGTGTAACTTCCCAACATGGATACAAGGATGTTGCAGAAGAACACATTGAAAGCTTTGCTAAAGTCAAGATAAACAACATTCACGGCCTTCCCCTCACTGTATATCTAGTCTTTTCATAACAGAACATAATCAGATTATTCAGGTTTGAATTATCCTTGGTAAATCTATGCTGACTGTTCCCAGTCACCTTCTTCTCCTTTATAAACCCAGAAATGGATTCCTGTTCCTTGATTTTCCCAGGGACTGGAATGAGACTGACTGACCTGTAGTGCACTGTATAGTCCTTCTCATCCTTGTTGAAGGTAAGTGCAATATTTTCCTTTCTCCAGTCACCACAAAAACCCCCAATCTGCCTTTCAGACATGATGAGACTGACCCTGCTATGACATCATCCAGCTTTCTCAGCACCTTCAGATTGACCCAGTCTGGTCCCATGGACTTGTATGGGTTGAGATTTCTCAAGAGATCCATGTCTTGTGTCTCCCTGACCTGTCTCTCCAGGCACAGAGGCCTGGAAGACCTTGTTGGTGAAGACCAAGACAAAGAAGGCGTACTGTATCTCAGCTGTGAAGCTTAGGGTGGAGGGATCAGGCATTGTGAAGATGAGCATAGACAGAGCAAAGAAGAGCAATTTTCTGGACAGAGACTTCATTTCATTCCTTGCAGCTGGACTGAAGCTAATCATGTTCCAGCTCTGGATGTAGGCATCGATACGTACTCATCAAAAAAGAGCCAAAGAGTAACATCCTCTCACATCAACAGCAGCTTCATAACCCCAGGTCCAGCCAGTGGCAAGGCTGAGTGTGTATGAGGCACACAAGCACATATTCGTGCACATACACACAATACAGATATACATACACACATCTGGCCACGCAAATCAACACAAGCGGAAAATATAGCATTCATGGAAGCACAAACAGCACCCACAGCTTTGTCCTGCTCCCCTCATTCCTGTTCATGATGAAAGCCCGTTAAATGATAATATCTATGCATATAAATATATATAGACAATATGGATCACTCCAGTAGGAGTTCTTAGACACCCAGTCTATCCAGGAGCTGGACCCTGGACTACCAATTCTTCCCACTTGCTGACACCTGGGCATATGAACTCCTGAGGCTTGCAGCCCCACTCCAGTCCTGTACAATCCCAAAATACTCTTCACAGCATTCCATAAAGAGTCCCATACCCCCATAGGCAGTAAACCCCCCTTCATCTATAAGATGACCCAGAGGCTGTCTCCAATTGACTCATCTGGTGGGTCTCTCCAAAAATGGGCTGGTCACTGCCCAATGGCAGCCCTGGATGGAGCTGGGTCAGGGGATTCTGGTGGTTGTGCTCAGGTTACTGGGGTTTCCCCACCTGCTGTTGTTCCTCTGTGCTCCTTTGTGTTTGTGGAGATTATCCTTTCATGACAGAACCTAAGAAAAAGTTAATATGGTGTTGTAGTACAGACAAACAGCAGAAACAGATTCACTGTGTGGGGTTTTGTTTTGTTTTGTTTTGTTTTGTTTTCATAACAGAGCAAACTTGATCATTCATTCATATTTAATGCTTCTGCCAAGGAGCCCTCAGCTCTGCAGGGATTAAGTTTCCTTCCACACCTTGGCCATGATCCCTGTGTGAGTCTTTGAGATACCATTTGCACTGGACATGGTCAGGAGGTGCAGCTAAGTAAAATCAAACCATCGGGACAACATCCAGTATAGCGGAGGTTCAGAAGACTCCTGTTGGGACATAAGTGAAGAGTTGTGAAGCTTCTGGTCGGAAACAGATATGGGAAACAATAAAAGGAAGTGCTCCATGCACTGTGGATTTTGGTGCATTTCCCATGAGCAAAGTCAATCTCATGAGAATTGACTGGGTGTAACATCACCCTATGCTGATACAGTCAAGTGCACTCAGCTGTGCAAGCCTGTAAGGTGACACACTACACACAAAGACCACTTATGTGGTAGACTTGGGCATGGCATTGAAGTAAGAAGTATCTCCAAATACTCAAAATCTCTCTATGGGGTCTAGTTAGGGAATTTTGGAGAGGACAGCTCCTCACAGAAATGTCAGACCTGTCCCATTTCCAGTTCTGAGGAGTAGCCCCACCTGGGGAGTTTCAGATTCATTACACAAGAGAAACCTGTGTTACGGACTTCAATCTCTTGCTCCTGTGAGTCTGGCATAATACCTGTTAGCAAAAATACAGTCCGTGTAGTAGGATGACCCTGTCTACAGCGAAGCAAAGCAATGCACTTTCTGGCCAACTGATTAAAAAAAATATATTTGCAGATATTGCTTCCCAATGAACATTAATCTATTTTTAAAAGATTCCCTGAAATAGATATTTATGCTTTAGGTGTTTTTTATGTTTCATCTAAAAGGATGGATAATCATGGCTAAACCATTTGGACTGGATTTCCTATAGGCCTATGTTCAAATATACGAGCACAGCATCTGGTTCACATTTCCTTGACATCATGTCTGGGTCATATTTTTATTTTTGTGTCTCCCTCATGACACACAGGAGTCCTATTCTGTTTCCATGGAGAAAACACAGAGGTTTTGCTTTGGACTTAAACGAAGCCAAAAAATTGAGTTCTTTAAGTTTTTGTCCTACTCCTACTGCTTGTTTTATTAGTTAGGTAAAACAGCAAGGAACTGCTGCTTAGAAATCTACATCTGTGTTTTGTCAGGTAAAAAAAAAACCTGGATATTGCTCTGTATGTCTTATCATCATGGTAAGTGTTAAACAGTGCAATTAATTTACATTAATAATGCAACCGAATGAGCTTTTCTGTCAATTCAGCTGAGCACATTATGTGTAAAGCCCAGATTTTCCCCCACACCACTATGAAAGAATGTTCCTTCTCTTCTCAGACTTGGTCAAGAAAATTACTTCAGGAATAGAAATGAATTATATAAGGCTGTACCCTGGCCATCTGACAATCTTACATCTTCCCAGTAGGCACAGTACTAACTTTATCCCAGCACAGCGCTAGGGCTAATATGAGTCATCTGATAACCTCCTCATTGTGCGTTGACCTCAACCTTGGACCAAAATAAACATAAATTAAATTACAAACCTATACTTGGTACTCTCACACTCTCTTTTGTGTCTCTGAAGCTCTAAGAAGTGTGTCAGACTTGGAGGATTCGCTTTCTTTCCATCCGGCTGTTGTGAAATGGGAGACGAGTCTCCGAATATATTGTTGCTTTTGTCCTTTAAAGAGCCTGTGGGCCTGATCCCATTTTCAGTGGGTTCAGCACTTATGCTGCTCTGTTCATTTCAGGTGAATTACTTCTGAGTGATGCTGGTATAAGTGTGAGCAAGTGTCCTCTCTCATAAGGGAAAAACATTGCATCTTTCTCTGAAGGCACGTCTTTGCTTCTAATACCTAATTTCTTGACTTTCCCTCTGATAGCATTAATGGATGGGAAAGATTTCTGTAGTTTTATAGTATTTTACCATTCTCCCTGCCTGAAAGACACATGCAAGTTGGGGATCACTAGGAGGAGAACAGGGCATCAGGGTGGCAGGGGAGGATCGGGGATAGGCTTTGTGGGATAAGGTCTTCTCTGAAAGAATCCACTTTGAAGACACAAACCTCTATCTGCCCCCACCCCTCTAGCTAGAGGTCCCTTAGCTGAATGCTGCATCCAAGAATGGTCAGCTGAGATGTGCTCTATGTGACAAGAGAGTGATGGCACATTGCCACACATGGATATGGGTTTATTAGGGCACTGCACTGAGGCAAAGATAACCTCAGCTCTGGGGCTCGCTCTCCCACTGATGCCCTTTGTGTCCTTGGGCCATCAGACTGCTGGGTCTTTTCCCCATCTACAAAAAGGGGCCCATCACTAAGGTTGGCCTGTTCCAAAGCTGTATGCTTTTTAGGGAAACATCTGGTAGTTTGTCTGGAGAAGATTCCAATGGGGCTAACTTACAGGAGTGCAGAGTATCCCTGCAACAAAAATACAACTGCTCATCTTCTGAAGCCTTGATTTAAAGCTCACTGAGCTGTTTTCTCTGAGTAAATTTGTCATGTTTTAGCCCCAGTCGGCAACTAAGCGCCACACAGCCGCTCGCTCACCCTCCCCCTCCCCGGTGGGATGGGGGAGAGAATCGGAAGGGCAAGAGTAAGAAAACCCACGGGTTGAGATAAGAACAGTTTAATAATTGAAATAAAATAATAATAATAATAGTAATAGTAATAATAATGATAATAATAATAATAATTGTAATGAAAAGGAGAACGAGAGAGACAAACAAAACCCAGGGAAAAGAAAACAAGTGATGCAACCGCTCACCACCCGCCGACCGACACCCAGCCAGTCCCCGAGCAGCGATCGCGGCCTCCTGGCTAACTCCCCTCGGTTTATATACTGAGCATGACGTCATATGGTATGGAATAGCCCTTTGGTCAACTTGGATCAACTATCTTGGGCTGTGCCCCCTCCCAACTTCTTGTGCACCTGGCAGAGCATGGGAAGCTGAAAAAGAAAGTCCTTGACTAGTCTAAGCACTACTTAGCAACAACTAAAACATCAGTGTGTTATCAGCATTCTTCTCATACTAAATCCAAAACACAGCACTATGCCAGCTACTAGGAAGAAAAGTAACTCTAACTCAGCTGAAACCAGGACAAAATTATAGAACAAATCTACCTCAGACTCTGGAGCCATCCAGTCCTGATTTCTCTTGAAATAAATGTTTGAAACTTCACAGTGAAAGGCAGATGTGAAGTCATGTTATTCTACAGACTGTCTCTGAACTGCTTGCTTTAAGGTAAGCCTTCCACCCTTCACTGTTCTTGCTGCACGTTGGTCGTTCACTCTCCAGTGTCTGAAACCACTAGAGCAGGAAAGTCATCCGTGAAGAGAGAATAGTGAACGCAACACTTTCTAATGTGCATTTTCAGATACATTGTGCAAACTCCCTAAATGATTCAAAAACATTTTCATGCATAAATTTACAAGGATACATATTTCTACAACCAGTGAATAATTCTGTAAATAAGCACAGCTCTGCAACCAAACATGTGCATGTAAACATGCCCACATACACCTAAAGATTTGTACAAAACCTACCATTATTTGGCTTTAATAACTGCCTATGTATCTGGACAGAGGAAAGGTGAATCTGACAGCAGTTCTAAAGGTGAGTCAAGAAGTTTGGGTGGAAGACATTACTGAAACATGAAAAAATTATTTCTAAAAAGACCCTTAAAAAATAGGGACTTGCATATACTGAATCTGACCTGACTGAATAGAACAGAGAAAGAAAAGATGGTTATGTTCTGAGAAAGAGCCTACTCACTTAATTTGTACCCGAACTACCCCGGAATGAAAGGATTCTTTCATCTGAAGCATTCAGGCTCAATACACCTTTTGTTTTACATGAAGCCTAAGGTATTCACCTCCTGTCACTTTACTGGTAAAGTGTTTTACTTCCTTTATACCTTGATCAGAAGATCTTTGTACTTGGCAGAATGTTCCCTTTAGTGCCAGTCAGGTTGGGATGATTTGTACATCTCCTTTTTTAAAAAAAAGGACTAATGATTCAGAAGTGCATTCATTTTAAATGTCTAAAGTTAGGCACCATAAAGAGTGTGATCCTGACAAATTGTAAGAACCTGTTTTGAAAATCAGAATTGCTTTTTTCAATGTGTACCAAGAATACACAAACACAGCAGTTCCTTGTGGAAATGTACTAATAAGCTCATGCGTAAGTTCAGTCTTCTCTGGAAGCAGCATTCTTTATGTCTGGGTTAAGAATTTGAACTCGAGACCAAGTATAGTGCCTCTGTAATAAGCATAGATGGAAAAAAGTAAGTCTCTGCTGGTTTTTTGGGTTTTTTCCCTGTGGAGACATTGGTATGCTTCCTAAGAAATCAATGAGATGTTTTGGCAACGGGTAGTGCTTGGAAGCCCTTATGGAATTCCCTGGTGTGGTTCTGCTTTTGCAGTTAATGGTGATCACTTAGGAACAGCAGAGAAAGAAATGCAATTCATGACGATCCCTACTTTTTGTTCCTCACGCATTTATCTGAATTGCAATATTGGTCTGTGCCTCTGATTTTATGTGCAGTACACCCACTGCTATGATTTTAGAGCACACAAATGTTGACCCTCAGAAGTGTTTAGGTTTTCAGTAACCTTACTATGAATTCTACCTGTTGTAATACCCTTGAAAAGAACAGCTACTGTGGCTGGGCTCTGGAGAAAGCCCCCTGCCAGGCTTTAAACAACTATCTACTTTATATTTTTTATTTAATCTGTGTCTGCTAGAAGGTCCTAGTCCGTTCATTTTCACTTCTGATCTAGGATCAAATTCTGCACACAGGTATCATCCAGGGACTGAGCAGTCTTCCCCAACACTCTGTGGGTCTCTTGGACCTCAGTTACACTAATGTTGACTTACGGTAATCCTGATGGCTGCAGTCAGATTTCTGCATGTTTACCCAGGGATAATCAATAACACTCTAGGTTCAGAAACTGAGGTTTCTGAAACTAGGTTATTTACTGGAGCCTCCTTCACTTGTCTTTCTGTGAATTAAAAAATGGGGATCAGACATCCCTTCTTTCAAACAATGAAGATGGTAGTCCTTCTTTATTTAAGAGGATTTGGGAATTACATTTTAACCAGGGCTGACTGGGAATCTTCTGTGAGAACAGTTTTCCGGTGGAAAATGCGTGTTGTCAGACACTGAGATTTTATGGAGAGAAAGCCTCTCTCCCCCAGGATGACTGAAGGGAGGGAGGGATCCTTGGCTGTCTGCTCAGAAGGTTCCCGCTTCAGAGGAACAGTGAAACTCAGGAGCAATTCTCAAGTGGGGGTGCACAGTGACCACCTCCCTGCCTGCCCCACTCAGCAGCATCTCTGGCAGCCAGACACTGGGAAAGGGGAGAAGCAGAAAGACACAGGACTTTGTTGCTCAGCTTTATGGTTCCTATAAAGAACTACTGTCAAATTCTCTTTCTCCTTAGAAGCAGCCAGGGAAAATGGGGGAAGAAATAAATGCATAGATAAGGCACCAAACCCCTTAATGGCATGCATCTAGCAAGTCAGGATTTCCACTAGTGTATTTCTGATGCAGAGAACTAAGAAAAAGTGGAAGACAGGCATATAGTGTTCCTTCAGGTTATCATTTGGTTGGGTGTAAGAGGTCAGGTGAATTCATCAGACATGAGGCAGGAGCAGTGCATCTTGATATTGCTTTGTTGCTATAGTGTTCTGCCTCAGCTAGATCCATCTGCAATTTTCCACATAACTCAGAAATAAACAGCAGATGAGACATCTCCTCATAGCATTATATAGCATGGCCACAGATATCTCTGAATCTATCAGTATAAGCTGGATAGACTTACATGTAATTGAAGGAACGCTGGAAGAAAATCCATTTAATGGGTTTTCAGTAGCACTGATGTCCTTCTAATAATACAGGCAGAGGAATGAATCTCAGGTCAGTGTTGCCCATAGAAGATGTCAAGAAGATTGGAGGAGGAGGAGCAGTCCTGTTTCAGAACATGTACTTGCATTACCTTGCAGAAACATCTGCCAAGGAGGCCCACTGCAGTGGAAAGCAGTCTGTTCACGTGGGATGTGGGTACTCCTGCTTGGTAGGGAGCACTGGTTGGCTGCAGAAAAACAAATCCGTGCAAGAGCCCTCCTCAGAAGGCTTGGGAAATATTCTTCTTGTTTAACCTTCCTTGTACATTGTTTGGGGAGCATACACCAAGCATTTTACTGGGCTACAATGGTCCCTACAGCCTGGGCATCAGGTGTTGCAAATAACTCAGCATTTGCAGAATTACCTCAGCAATGCAGAATTATTGGTCACTTTGAGCTCACAAAAATAGATTGGATCCTTAAAGGCTCCATTCCAATAGCTGGCTCTGATGACAGCTCAAAATGCCTTACAAAATGAAATACAGTTAATGCTATTTCTGTCCTGAGCTAATCTATGGGGGTTTTTTTTATTATTCTTAAATATTAATAGCAATGTCCTACAAAAGATCTAAAGTCCAGAATTCCACATTTACCAATCATGTAGTCAAACCATTCCTCACATTAGGTGCTATTTATGCTAAAAAGGCTAAAGGAGCGCTTTCTCAACTGGGTAAAAAAGGGCAGGATTAGGATCACTATCGTTACGTGAAATGGTTCCCTTGGGAAAAATCCTAGAGAATCTGCTCCCGAGAACCTACTGGAAATAAGAGGGGTTTGTTTGTTTTTAAAAGTCTGGAATACTTCATTTATTTTTAGATGTCTGGCAATTAATCTGGCTGCTTTAGGGATGCTTAAGGTCTTCATATAATCAAGTGAGGTTGCTTATTTTTCATCCAATGTCAAGATACCAACAATAGTTTTGATTACATAGACCTGTCAGTTCAGTTATGTTTGCTTAATTGACAGTGTTAGTCTGATGAAGCCTTGTTTGCAAATGCTTAGTTCTCAGGATTTGGCTGGCCTATTGCACAGACAGGATATAAAAGAAAAGGGTTAGGAGATTATGTTTTTGTAAAGAAAGCCTCCTTCCTAAAAATCAGGGGCTACTCAATCCAGAGTTCTAGAAAGGGTCAGTATATGATGATGTGTACAAGCAGAAACTGAAATTTCTTTTTTCAGGGCTGTGGAAGTGAAACCTGACAGTAGCTTAATTGTGCAAGTTCAAAACCAGTTTCCATGACAAATTTAAGGCTTCTCTTAATTTTTTAATGAATAATATAGGGATTTTCCCACAGGGGATAATTGATTCCAGTGAGAGCAAACTCAGAAAGAAACTCCATTCTGAACTGCAGCGGCTAGAGTTTGAAACCTTGCTGAAAAGCTATGGGAGAGGCATTATGCATTTTTCATAGAAAGCAATAAAATATTAATTCATTTTAGTGACTTAGATGAGCACTATAAAAAAAGTATCAGAACTGGTGCAAAAGAACTGCATTATTTAACCACAGCCTCTTCATTACATGTTATTAAAAAGATATTCGATATTTTGAGAGGAAAAAGACTTTTATAGTTCTGGGTATTAGAGTAAAAAATTAAAATCTATTCAGTCTTGGGAGAAAGAACAGAGGCTGTGAGAAGATGTTCCCCCTCCTTTCTTTCCCCTGTCTTCTAAAGAAGCAAGCATCAACATTATAATTAAGGAATTTTGTCTGACACCTTTATGGGCACATCCCCTGTGCTGGAACAGCATTTTACAAGACTGCTCATCAGAAAAACCCTCAGCAAAGTTAGAGCCTAGCTCCATGAACACTGACATGCTGGGCTCCCTCTGAGCGATCCCAAAGAGGTTAGCGGGATTCCACCAGCTGAGGGAAGTTGCTCCCGTGCCTGTCCCTACAACAGTACCTAAGTTACTATATAAGGCTTCTCATGAGTACAAGATTGTGTAATATTTGTTCGTTACAATCATAATCCATTGGGTGTTGACATCTTCACAGCAAGCCTTGACCCAGCAAGGGTGTACAAGGTTAACTGTATGTATATCCCATTAAATTCAGAAGGGTGACTCGGGAAGGTCGCTGTTTTATTTTGCAGACAGCTTTTGCCTGTTCAGGGGTTTTTAAAAAAAGTGTGGTGCTGCTGTTATTCCTCCTCACAAGAGCTGAGGCTTGATTTGGCAGCCATTAGGAAACTATTGGATATAAGTGGATAAGACAGCTCTAATAGGAGAGATGTCATGGAAAGAGTGTGATTCATTGCTCTGAGCTGCGCACAGAGCTCAAATACTTGGTTTAATTTGGTGTTAGGTGCCAAACTACATGTCTATAGTTCAACACCAGGACTAGGAGAGATTGCTTTTTTCCTTTACTCTTGCTGATCTTGAAACTCTTCCTCCCCTTTTGAGGAGCCTTTCCTGAATGTCTCAGGTTGATTACATTCCAGTTAGATAATTAGATACCAGTGCTGTAGACATGCTTTGCAAGGAGCAGCTGGAGCTCGGAGAATATACCCTTTCCTTGGAACTCCTTATTCTCTAGAAAGATTTATAACAAAGTTATCCCAGATCTGCTTCCCAGATTAAAACACAAGGCTTTAAACTGCATCTAATGCTTGAAGTTGTGATTCTGCCAAGCTCCAAATCTTGAAAAATCTTAAAATTGGAGGACTCGTATCAGACAGATCTGCAGTATGGCTCTGTTATTTCCATTGTTTTTTAACACATTTTTCAGGATTCATTAAGTTGTAGCACAGTGGTAGTATATATAGCGAGGAAAGGGTAATGGATGTTGTTTCCTATATAATGTACATTTAAGCACAAGGGAACACTGTGTTGCTGATAAAACAAGGTAGGCAACATCCACTGCTTTCTCCTCCGCCAGTGAACCAGCCTTTTCATCATAAAAGGGAATAAAGTTCGTCAGACATGATTTGCCTTTGATAAATTCATATTGGCTTCTCCCAATCACCTTCTCATCCTTCATGTGGCTGGAAATGACTTCAAGCAGGATTTGCTCTCCAACCTTCGCAGGGACGGCAGTGAGGCTGACTGGCCTGCAGCTACCTGAATCCCCCTTCTTGAAAATTAGGCTTGTATTTGCCTTTCAGACAACAGGAACATCTCCCTGGTCACCATGACCTTTGAAGATGATAGACACTGGCCTTTGAATGACATTGGCAGCCTCCATCAGCACCATAAAAAGCATCCTGACTGATCCCATAGACTTGTGTATGTCCAGTTGTCTCAAGTGCTCCCTAACTCCATCTTCTGCTGTTGTGGACAACGCTTCACTCGCACAGACTCTGCTATTAGTTTCAGTGTCCTCAGAGGACTGAGGTCCAACTTTGCTGGTTACAACTAATGCAAAAAAAAAAAAAAAAGCAATGAATATCTCAGTCTTTTTCTTGTCCTTTGTCCCTACCTCACTGAGCAGTGGGATCATTTATCTATCAGCCTTCTTTTCTCTGCCTGTTTACTTACAGAGCCCATTCCCATTGCCCTGAAATCTGATTCAGACTGAAAGCTTGTTCTCCAGTGGTTTCCAGAAAGCCCAGGAGTGAACGGAGATGTTTTTGCATGGGTAATTCCTACCAGACATTTCATCCTCACCTTATCAGGGGCCCTTATGGTTTTTATTCAGCTTCTCTGCAATGCCCCACCGATTTTCAGCAGTTTTCATCCAGGGGAAGAGACAGCTCATGTTACAAGGCTGATGCTTACATCTGTTTCTTATTGCTTCATATTTGAAGATCATCTTGCTCCACTGGTCAAGAAGAGGGGAAGTTATTTCTGTTCTTTATAGCAATTAAGATGGGAGGACTGTGTGAATGGAATTAGTCTGTGTACTGTTTTTGTACATCAGGTTCCTCTGCTGGGTTTTAATTGAGTTTAGTGTCTATTTGGGCTATATTCAGTGAAAACAGTCCCAAAATACTGTCACTAAGCACAATGATCATACTACTGTTATCTTAGAAAAGTCTGGTAAAGCCCTCTCCAATCCAGCTAGAGGGTTTCTTGTTGATCTTAAGACTGTTCAAATAACATCTTTTCATGTTGTTTGTCCACCTTGGGGCTAATTTTCTTGTTTGTTCTTCTTCTCCTAAAACAAACAAAGGAAAAAAATTTATTTGGCTGCCTCTGAAACAAAGTTGGTGGAAAATGTTTTCCTTTGCCTGTTGAAAATTATTACACTCATTTTGCTGCAAAGCTCTACTACTTTTTGAGCAGAGACGGAAAATTTGGCAGTGAGGCTGTTCTGATGTCATGATGCGCTTTTTGCCATCCTTGAAGAAATTTGCTCAATACGTTCCTTTAACATGTATTTCCTTAGAGACTTGTCAGAGATTTACTACCAAAATCCCTGAGGATTTCTCTGCACCGAGAAGACCAGATGTTTCCACATCAGTGGGAGGGGCTGTACTGGCTAACCAAGACCTTGCTGCTCCTGTCCATGCAGGATGGATGGCATAACAGGTGGCAGACCTGAGAGCTGTTTCTCCAGTGCTCTCCGTGCCTGCAGGCAGGACACTGGGGACATGGGAAGGTGCGTGTGTCAGGTGTAGAAGTGCACAGAGTGGGATGAAGGGAGAGGCAGCCTGAGATGAGAGATGAGAAAGAAGCGCTGCCAGCTTTGGCTTCACAGGTAGTAACATGACCTTTTTTTGGCCAGATGAGCACTAGAAGTCTCATCATTTCCATTCCAGGGGTGAACAGAAATTCCTGTGAAGGGCAGTTAGAAGTTACAGAAAGGCCAAATTCTTACCCTATTCACAGGTGGGTATGGGATGGACAGGGAGAGCAAGCAGAAAGAGCTGTGTGGCTCCAGGGAGCAGTATTCCCTTCTGCTTTCCCTCTTGTGTGCAACTGGTCAGTCTACTGCCTACACTCACCCTAGCAATGCCTAGTGAGAAAAATGGAAAGACGACCTTTATAGAGACCGTCCACTCAAAGAGAGGATAGTGAAGATGCCTTACAGGTCAGGGCAAATGTGGGGCTGAGAGAGACAGTATTTACATGTACAGAGGGATTATCAGTCAATAGGATGAGGACAGACAGACGTGCTATTTGGGGGACAAATGAGTTGTATGGAACCATGGCGGGGGGAAGATCTTTGTGCAGATAGGATATTCCTCACACCACTGTGTCTGTGTGTGTGTGGGGGACACACGGAATGGGGGCTTACCTTGGGGATAGTGAGTTCCCTTCATATCAGAACTGCAAATCTCACTAAAATCTTTATCATTCTCTTTCAATAGTGACATGCAGTGGTGGCATAAAATAAAGGAGGTGACATGTTACAATACAGGCAACTTCTAACAAACTGTTGTAACAAGTAACAAACTTAAATGTAACAAGTTTCTACAGGTTTTTGCGGGGTTTGTTTCTGGTTTGGTTTTTTTTAAATAATGTTTAAACAGGCTGCATGTGCATGTGTCTGTCGAGATGCCCTCAGTGGAAGTTCTACTGTCTGACCCCAAGCTCTCAGGGATGGGTGTTAAAGGATGCTATAAGTGGCCACCACCTCCAGCAGCTTCAGGACCCAGCTCCAGGATCTTCGTCCTGGGCCAGTGGACATGGCTGCTGCTTTTCCATTTGCAGGCTGAACCAGTAGCGAGGCTGAGTGTGTATCCCCAAAACACACACACTGACATGGCTGGCTGCCACAGGCAAGGTGCTGCCTTCAACAACAGCCGCATGTAACTCTACCAGGACTCACAGAAAACATAATTATTGGCAGGTCATTTCCCTTCCTCCTTGTCTCTGGCTGCTCAGGATCGAAGTTCACTAGTGAAGGCAGACATGGCGATCTCTAGGTTCACAAGCACATGCAATTCACACTCACGGATCCCCTGAGTGCCAGACCCATGGGTCCCCTACTCACCAGCTAGGCACACGGGCTGTGACCCACGGTCCCACTCCAGTTGCTAGCGCTGAGCCCCTCACTCGCCCCAGGCCCCCCAGTAGCTGCACCCAGGACACACACACCGGTCCCGACCCAGGGGCTGGGCTGAGCCCCTTGCCCACCCCAGTGCCTGGCACCACGGCCCGGGGTCCTGCACCCACCTCTGACTCCAGAGCCGGCACCGCATCCACTCGCAGGGTGCCCCCGGTTGCTGGCACCTCGTCCTTACAGCACTGACACACACGGGGCAGGGAGTGACATTACAGGGAGGGACCGTGAAGGGAGGGTTTAATGAGAAGCCAGGACGGACTGCGGTGATCAGGTGCAGGGCTGGGTCGGACAAGTGCTTACATGGGATCAGCAACTGCTCACACATGGCCCGCAGCTTTTTATATCCCCTCCTCTCCGTTCCTTCCCCTAAACTTCCCCCAACAAGTTTTGCACAGTCCCACAGTCCCCCCGCCCCCTTCTTATTATTTACAAAGCCCAGGCTGGCCGTCTCCAAAGCTGTGCCTGGAGTTTCTTAATGGCCCATCAATTAGTGGCTGAAGACTTTTGGTCTTTGTCATTGCCTCCATTATCCCTCATCTATCTGATTTGTGTTTCTGTGTCTTTCTCTCTTTCCCTTTATCACCTTTGCATTGAAAGGAACCTTGATTGATTACCTTAATGAAGCAGATGCTTTCTCCGTCCACATACCCTTACTCTGGGTACATGGTACTGGGCTGGATCATTAACAGGCCCACTCAGGAGAAAGTCACAGGATCCCTTACAAGGTAATTTCACTTATTTCTCTTTTCCAACATACAGCTACATAGTCTCGCTTTGTTAGTATTAGCTCGATAATGAATAACTGATAGTGGTGGCATTTTGTACGATACTGCTCTCTCAAACCTCTATTGCATTATATGTATGCAAACACAAGTCTACTATAAAATTTTCTTTTGCAAACACCACCAGCTAAAGAGCATTAGAGGTGCCACTGGCAGCATGCATGTGATCTGATCTTAGCTGGGACTCCTAGCAAGGGCTTCTCTACCCAGGCTAAAATCACTTTCCTCATTATGCATTTGGAAGAACTAGGAGAGCTGTAAATATAACACACACAAATGCAGGAGACGTATCAAATGCCACAGCAGGATTTTAAAGAATTGCTTGTTATTTTGGAAATAATGCCCTTCACTTGCATGGAAGGGGGGTTCTGTTGAAATATTTGGGATTTGGGGAACTGAGCCAAACTTAGATAGAAGGATTAGGAACAGAAGGGATTGGGAAATGAGGTAGGGTAAGAACAGTGAACTGAAAGGGCTGGGAGAGGATAGAAGATGGGAACAGGAGGAGCAGACATGGGCAGGAACCAAGGCACATGATGGCAGGATAAACACTTGGGACCAGCTCAGGGACTGTAGGACAGAAATAAAATAAGGGATGGAAATTGAATGACAGAGTGCAGGAGTAAAAGGGGTTGAACAGAACCAAAGAAGCACAAACTTCAGCTGAAGGGTAGACAGACATCTCAGAGGAGTTGTGTCTGATATCGCAGAACCTGAATTTGGACATAGTGTTTGTACGCCTCAGTAATCCTAAGCTGCCTAGAAAATAGTTGCGAAACCCTCCATCTTTTTTCAGGTCATGGATCTGCATACTGTTATCTTCTGTCCCACTCATTCATTTGCTCACACAGCATAGGGTTGTGTTGTGAGCCTAAAAATTGTGACTGTCTGGCAGGCCAGCATGTTTTTCATCCTGTTATAAATAAAGCTCTGGAGTCCCCAGGATACTTCTAGAGGGTCTCTGCCTCTGGAAGGCATCTGAGAAAAAACAGGTTTACATGGAAAATACTTAAGGGATTTGGAAATAGAGGTTTAGAAGATGTTTAAAAGAGGCTTAAAAGTTACTCATCTGTAGGATAAAAGTTGGGGCATTTTTTCAATTTTAGTTTTTTGAAAGCCTAAGACAAACACAGGGTTAAAGGTGCTTTAGGTTTATAGAGGTAAGTACTTGAAAGCTAGGAAAAGCTCACATGAAAGTTTTTGGTACAACCTGATTTCCCTTCCCCTTCTGTCTTTATTCCAGTACCATGACACAATTTTTAGTTACACAGTGCTATATTTTTGCCAGTACAACAACCTGTCCTCATTCAATGCACAGAAAAGATAGTGCTCCAGGAATAGTCCTGGGTGATATAGTGAATGAGACTGTCATCTTCACCATGGAAGTGTAATTCTTCCCCCATCAGCTAACAGTGGCACAAGCATCCTAATCAAAGCGTAGTGTAGAGAGAGCCTGTGTAGTATTTTGTAAATATGAGAGCATTGGAAACTATACACTGTTTTGTTACAAAATTACAACTGTAATATTAAAGGTACAGGGAGACAATTCATTCAAGTGTGCATGTGTGAACGCGTGTATTTGTGCATGCATGTGAATTCATTGTGCTATGGCTGATGTTATATCTCTATAATAACATCTCCGATGCGTTTGCTAGCTTTTCATCAAATGTGTAACTAATCGGGAAAGGAGGGTACTTTATATGGAAGAACGAAAGGTGACAGAAGCTCAGAGAACTGGGATGGACGTTTTCCTATCAGCGAACAGTCAGGGTTTCTTCTATCCTGGGAAAGCCGGGAAGTCTTATCACTGCCCATTGTGGCAATGATGGAAACTGCAGCGTGTTGGATACACGAAGAGAGTATTGTTAGATGCCCAAACCCTACTCACCCTGTTGCTATCTGATGCTTTGAGATCTGAAGTTACACAAATTGAGAATTCCTTGTATATTTTCTTCCCTCTTACAGTTTAATGTGAATACGAAAGCCAATGTTTCCTTTCCCATATTCGGTGAAGTCACTCATCTTTCACAGCATAAGTCTGCCAGATGAAGAGTAACGTTTCAGACCAACGCATTCACTCAGACTAGGATAAAGAGGCTGAAGGCACTAAAGAATTTGGCCATTAACATTTGATACCGTATCAGTTGGCTGCTCTGATGCCTGGAAGGCTGTTAATAAACAGATAGGTTTGTTCCTAGTGTCTGGTAAGAGAACAAAACAGGAGAACTTCTGTTTCTGAGTGGTATGGCTAACCGCTTCAGGGCATGAGCTAATTCTGCTTCCCTCTCCTGTTAAGCACTTTCATTTATAGATTTATGACTCTGAGTTAAGTAGGGAGGTATGAAGTTGGCTGTAATTGGTACTGTGCATAAATGTAAATGACCATTTCAAATGTGGGTGCTCTGCCAGATATTACTTTTTATTTCCCTGGCTATTGCTCTTTTTAGACCATCAGGATTTGTTTTACGTGTGGAATATTTTGGCTCCTGGGAGATGAATTCTACCTCAGGGCCTCAAGCCTGTGGAAGGTTATGTTGTACCTCCTAGGCTGCATGTTAAGGTGTTGATGCATGATTTCAGAGCTCCATAGTTCACTAAAGTTACTGCAGGTATGAAGGATCGATTGTTTTTCTTCTGGTCTCTTCGTTTGATATGGGTGAGTATTACAAGAGGTCACATGAGCAAAGCATGTCTAGCATCTCCTGGTTGCCCAGTGTCTCCTTCTAGTGAGTCAGGAATTCAGCCACCATCTTCAGTGCTTACTGGGCAGGGTCCAGTCGCAACAGGATTTTTGTAAAAGGGATATGAAAAGTATACTGACTTTGATACTGGGGGCCACTGACCTGCAAGAGAAGAAACTAGTAGGGTCAGAGGGAAGAGATGCTCAGTAACTGGGAAAAGTACCTGAATGTGGGAAGCAGGAGACAGGGGTAGCACAGGAGCCATTGCGGAGAGAATTGGAAAGTTCAGGAGAAGATGGAGTGACCGTGAAACCCAGAAAGGCAGGAAGTGGATAAGAAGTTCTGCATGTGCTAGATGCAAATCTAGATACCCGCTTGGGGTGTCTCAGTTTTGGAGTGCTTACCTTGAGTTTGGGTTTCCTGAGAAAATGCTACATACTGATAATTTTGCGGCAGCTGCAGTGCTGAGCACATCAAATCCAGCAAAAGGGAGCTAAAAGGAATCCAAAGGATTCCCTTTCAAAGGATTCAAAGGATTCCAAAGCATCACCCAAGATGCTGACCCACATTCAGGGGTGCATAAGACATCCAAGGAACTGTTTGGCTTGTTGAAGTTGCACTGCTGTGCCACAGATTTACAGGTGCCTGTCAGGGTCATGCTCTGGGGGATGTGTCCCTCCAGCTTCTGCAGTAGGATGAGAGCCCGGAATCATGTGTCCTGCTGTGCTAGAGTCAACAACAATTTTTCCCATGGATCTATAAAGGGTTTTTTGTGCACCTTGGAATTAGTGATCGATATAGCCTGGGGGAGGATGTGGTCATCCTAAACACTTGAACCATAACAACATGCTATATCTGAACTTGGAGATGTGAACGCACCCACCACCTCAAAGAGAAGCTTATTGGCACCTTTAGGTGGCACTGGTCTTGTGGCCTTGGCTTGACCTAGCAGCCAAATCACTCTGCAGGGAGTGTTATGGTACTGCTGTGTGGCTTTCTGGAGTGCTGCTTCGGGGTTCACCTCTTGCCCCTTCCTGACATCTCTGGATCTCCCTTGCCGTTTCTCTCCAGTTTTGCAAATCATGTACCATCACAAGATGCTGGCCCAGCAAGATCCACATGGAGGCTGAATGGTGGCAGCTGGCATTGCCTCTTAATATAGAAGTGAGGGGTGTGGCTGCACAAGGCAGAGTGGTGCAGATTAGTTTGGGAACAGGCTGTGTGCTAAAAAGAATTTAGTTGCACGTTGCAAAGGCTTATGGGGTTGATGCTGCGTATGGGTGCAGTGTAAGTACACAGAGGGAAATACAGCAACTTCCTAAGGGTTTTCAGGAGCAAGCACAGGTGGTATATAGCAGCCTGGGTGCCTACTCAGAGATGGACTGTGGTAGGAAGTGAGCAGAGCGGGTAGACATGGCCAGATGGGACTGCGGCTCATGTGGAGGCACTTCAGCTATCTGTAACACTGCTAGCTCAGGTAACGTGAAGACCAGAGCTGTGGCAGCATGAAATGTCTGCGTGGGCTGGAAAATCGTCCTGCAAATCATTGCGGAGCTCCATGCTGTCTGCTCTGCTGCTTGAAGCTTGCTCATTTAAACCCTGTACAGGATGAGCTCAAATCACAGCAGTGATTGCAATGTAGACATGCCCTGCATCCTCTTATAAACCTCAGGAGCTTTTCCATCCCTCCCAAAAGCCGTTTTTAAAGGTTTTCTCAATAGTTAACCACGTGGATGAATAAATCATAATTATGATTCAAATAATCCTGTGAATGAATAATTCATTGTAATAATTGAAAAAGGAATCTCAGCATGAAGCATTTTACTATTACAAAGGTAAACATTGGTTCATTTTTTTAAAAGAAAAGGCATATTCTCCAGCAAAGTATTTTTCTTCTGGTTGCCATACCCTAGTTATGTATAATATGAAAGAAAAATATGCTCCCTTGTGCGACAGCCATCTTCATACAAATGAAAAAATATGCTTCCTTTTGCAACAGCCATCTTCAGTGCTAATGAGTGAGAAAGGAAAAAGGATTAAGCCACATTTAAATCATATTCACCTCCTTCCTGAGGACAGAGCCAAACAAGGCAGCCATAGTCAGCCGGTCAAAATGTCCAGAGCTTGAAGTAACTGAATATTGCCAGCTAGTTAGAGAGGAATTGGGAGGAGGGGTAAAGAGGGGAATGTTTTCTTCTAGATCTGTGCTGCTAAGAGAGAGTGTAGGCTAAGCATATGGCTTGCAGCCAGCAAAGGCATCAGATACTACGATGATAAAAGCCTGATTAATAATATTTAGCACCGACAAAGGGTTTTCAAGGGAAAGACAGACTTCCATCCTGGGAAGGATGGAAGCAGCCTCACCCGTTAGCCCCATTTTCAGAGGGAGGAAGTACACTGTCATGAGTTTCTCTATGCTTTCAGATGCCAAGCATGATGTGGATGGAGCAAGCCACAGGTTTCTAAAGGCAAAAGAGCTGGAAGTCTGATTGCCTGGCAAATGCAGTTTTGGCTCCCAGGGAGACTAAGTGCTGACTTTGTGGTGGGAAACAAAAAAATGAGCAAGCTCACCTGTTTGGTACCTGGGAGAAGGGGGCAAACTCTATCCACCCCAAATGAGAGGAGAGAAACTGTATTTACCTGTCTTTCCCCAGCTGCACTGTTCACTGTGTGACAGGTTCTGTCCATCTGTGGACGGTCCGATGCCACTGCCGTGCTTGCATCATGGCAATGACATTTATAAATGGAGGTCCGCGAGCCACGGGCACGGAGTGACTCGCTCAAGGTCAACTCCAGCCTGCGGCAGGGACAGGAACAACACCGAGGTCTCCCGGGTCCCGCGGCTGAGCTCCGAGCGCTGACCGGAGCCGGCGCTGCTTGACGGTCCCCGTCAGGGTTTTGACTGAAGGGCCAGAGGCAGGGGCAGGGGCAGGTTTTCATGGTGGAGGGGTAGGGGGAAAAGAAGGGCGGGGGCGGTGCCACCCTTTGGGCAAGCCGTTGCGAAGCGCCTGGCCGGAGAGCTGCAGCCCGCAGCGGGATCCCCTCGGGGGTACCCCCCCAAAAGCCGGACACCCCCGGGCTGGGGCCGCTGCGGCCGCCGCGGCGAGGGGCGAGGGGGGGGGCGAGCACCAGCCTGCGCGCACATCCACGGGTGCGTGTGTGTCTCGCTGTGCGGGTGCGTCTGTAATCTGAGCGTGTCCGTGCCGGCGCTGCCCGTGCCTGCCTGTGTCCGCCTTTCTGGGTCCGTGCGTGCCTCTGCTCACGGGTGCGTGTCTCTGCGCGCGTCTGCCTGTGCCTGCGTGTACCTCTCTGCCTCTCGCTCTGTGTAACCGTGCGTGTGCGTGCCCGTACGCCTCCCTCTCCTCCTCTCTCCCCCTCCCCCCCGTGTGTGTGTGCGCGGCGGGGAGGGCAGAGC
>VYZW01052509.1:143825-156188 GCA_013401315.1 Balaeniceps rex
CCTGGCAACCATGTCTTTTAACAAGGAGATGTTGACTTTGAGAGGGAGTACAGTTAAAGAGCACAGGAGCAAATCCTACAAGTAAATGATGTTGGTTCATGAGGATATGTAAGAAGCATGGGAGATGCATTTATTGTGAATCTTCAAGCCAGTCTGATTTATGTATGCATAAATAGTATTCACCCATACTCTTTTTTTTTGGCTTTGCATTGCAAAGTAAACAGCTCAAGAATACTCTTGTATTCTTGTATTGTGTGAAACACTAACGTGCTCATAACTTGTGACCAAGTTCTGACCCTATTTGCCCTTTCCATGCTTCAAGTTTAAACATTCCTCAGTCAAGACCTGCATTCTCATAATGGATTTGTATTTTTAAGGGTAGTGCTGTCACAGTAAGGAGCTCTATGCACAAGCTCCCTTGTGAGTGATGGAGGAACAGACCTGCTTTGTGTTTGAATCCCACTTCATCATCAGTACATAAAATACAAACATACAGAGTAGATATTTACCTATTGGTCCCGTTTGGTGTCAGATGGCCAAACTTAGAACATCTACTTTATCACTGTAATTTTCTTTAGATAAGTACCACAAATATAGTGTATATTTCAAATGTATCAGAAATAGTACTGTCAGGTACATTCCTTTTAGTACTGTAGACTATGGGCTTTCATGCTTACAAGATAATACACCCAAAGTGACTTTCGGAAACATTCCGGGGGGTATTCATTATTGCTTATCCATTAGTCTGTTATTTGATGATCTATCACAGCTTTCTGCAGTGGGTTGCAAACATTTCTGTAGGACATATTTCCATCAAAAGATGCCATTTCCTCAAACTCAGCAATATTTGTGAGAGGAGTTTCATTTCAACTCATTTTGGTATTTTTTAGAAAATGCTTGTTTGAAAAATTTTGTAATATGTGTGATAATTTTCTTTATGTTCTAAATGCTTTTGCTTTTTAAATTTTTTTTGAAGGAAATGTATGTAAACAAGGTAAAATACAAAATTTTGCATTTATGTCTTTTTTAGTTTGATCTGTAATGAAATATATAATGTGGATTTGGTTGGGTTTTGGTTTTGTTTTTTTTTTTTTGAAGGGGGGGGATTGTCCTTGGTTTAGGAGAGTTTATTTTTAAAAAACTTTTTTCCAAGCAGTGTAATGGTAGCCATTAGTTGTTCCTGATTACTTGCAGTGTGCCTTCAGTGTCAGCTCCAATACTCCCTTGAATTCAGTTAGGTGATACTCAGGTGCTCCAAAAGAGATTAAATGACAGACAAAAAGGTATGGATACTACAGCATGTATTAGTAGTGACAGAAGGAATGTTCCAGTGCTTTGGCTGTTGCTGAGGCAAGCCACTTGTTTTTTTCTGCAACTGGAAAACCTGCACAGGTAAAAAAGTTGTTTAATGAGTCCAGACTGCTTTTACAATGCAGTCTGACTTGCTAGAACATGTCATTATGAATTCTGAGCTCCCTCTGCTTCCACTCAGCAGGTAATCTTTTAGGATCTTTTTAGTTACAGATTATGTAATAGGAAAAAAAAAAGAAAAAAGGAAAAAAAAAACCCAAAATTATTACTGATAATTTTCTGGGTGTATCAGTAAGAAGAATGGAAGTAGAAGGTGCTATCTGCAGTCTGCTGTAGCTCAACTCCTTATTTACCTTTTTGTTTGGCTCTTTAAAAAAAAACTGCGCAGATTTGTGAACTGCCATTAACATTTAGCTAAGTGGATTTCAGAGAAGATGAGTAGTAAGCTCTTCTTTGCATAGTAACCATTAATCAACATTTCCATAGAAGATGTCTGAATACGTATTGATCAAGCCAGCTGCAGCTGTGATATAGCTGTGATGGGTTTTGGAGACTGATGCAGCTTTCCTCTCCATCCTCCATCCCCCAATCATGTAACCTACGTAGCAGAAAAACCACCTGCTGGTACTTCTGGCCCTGGCATTTCTGCGTTTTAGTAAGTTGCATCAAAAGGTTGTGTAAGGTTTTTCATTAGTTAAGAGACCACTTAAAAAGGAAGGTCTTGTAATTAAATATTGGACTTGGAGTCAGGGGGACAGTCCCCAGTACTTTCACATGGCCTTTGGATGTCCCACATATCTCAGTGCCTCAGCAATAAAACTGGACAGTATTAGCCCATTTAGTTGCTTCTTTTCCTTAAACCATTTAGACAGGGAGATCTTTTTGAGTGTGCCCCATCTCTTACCTAATACCTATAGGTAACTGTCAGGCACAGTTGGGGACCCCTACTCCCTAAGGACGCTGTGCTGTATTACTGTCATAGCAGTAGTAACTAACATATGGACAGTGAGGATGAAACAAACACAGAAAAGCATTTGGCTGTGTGCATGAGACTCATGGAATATTCAAATGCTAACAAGTCCTGCTGTTACCTAGCTCTGTGTTGGCTTTGGGCCAATGCTTTGGCCATGCTGATCTGATTTCTGTTTCTCAGGCTCAGACACAAAATATTCAGTGCAACCCCCCTTATTCATGACTCTCTGTTCCCTTGCAGGCTGCCTTATAATTAAAGGCATGCAAAATATTTCTATCTGACAAAGCCCAGAGCTGACTTACTGCAAGATAAATTGAAAGCCCATTGAATGTGCCATGGGAATAAGATGCTGACATCAACTTTTCACAGCTAGTCCAAAAGAAGTAAATTTATGCAGGTGTTTCTTTTTTCGCCCCTTGAATTGCTACCAGGGACCAAGGTATTAAAGCAGCAGAAGAAAATATGCTGGAGATGGGAGGAGTTCACCATCTCTCTCATAGATTTGTATTAGCTCTCCAAGCACGAAGGTGATTTGGATGCTAGCAGCTCACTGGTACTGAGCAGTCAAATCTGCACTTTGAATCTGGCAAGATCATCTTTTTACAGATTTTCACTGGCATTGTTAAAAACTAATCCTCCTAAATGCTTTGCTAGTTTTTGTTCCTTTATGGTCTTTCAGAGGAATACGAGGATACATAGAATGGCAATTACGGCTCCTCATGGTTTATATTTAGTCATATATTGGTGATTCAGAAGCAGGCATATGTGAAAAGGCCCAGATGAATTCTTTTGCAAATTCCTTCCTGTCCTATAGCGTATTTAGGTGCCTGATTCAGTTACAGTTTTGGAGAGGGCCCATTGTCATGTCTTTGTGCCCACCATGATGCATGAAGAGTTTTCTTGATGGCCAAAATATTTTAACAACCCTACTGATGCAGCAAGTTGGTTTCAGGCAAGTGGGCCCAAATTCTCAGCTGGTATTCATACAGCAGCACATTTTTCTTCTGATGCCAACTAGGCATGGTGGTACAGGGTGTTTTAGAAGTCTTTAGTTTTTCAGCTGGTCAATTTTCCATATGGTTAGGAAATGAGACCTATTATCTTGAAAATTCAGTGTCTTGAAGCATAACTAGAGTTCCCATTTGAATGTTTTTGAGTATGCATTGGCTGTCAGATCTGCCACAAGGCCATAACAGTCTGTGGACGGACTGAGGCTCACAGGCATATTATATTCTGGGTCTGGACCTGCTATGGATCTGACATGTCATTTTTCCCATGCCTCAATTTCCCCAGCTGTAGAAAGGTAATAATGTCTTTCTCTCCTCAGCATGCACTTGGGTGTTTATCAGTGATAAGGATCTATAGGAACAATCAATGTATTTACTGGTAAGCTCGTTTTTCTCCAGATAATGCAAATGACCCTTTTTCCTATAGGAATCACAAGCAGATTGCGTGAGTCAGGGCTGGGAGGCTGGGCTTAGGTTTGCAGCAGGGGCAGCTGCTTACTGGGGGACCTTCAGTCAGCTTCTCTGTAAGCCTGTTTCTGATTTCACATGGTTGTACCTGCCATAAAGGGCATCATTATTTCCACAGCTGGAAACAGGATAAATGGGATGTTGACCCTCTTTACTTGCTTCAGTGACATTGCCTCTGTTTAGTATTTCCCTGTGCCCCTACACCCCTTTTCATGCTTTCCATCAATAATCGTAAGCCTGACTACTGGGTCTTCAGGTGACTATAGTGGGAGTACAAATACTTAACTAATCAGCCAGGCACTCAGAAGACACTATAAATCTCACTCCCGGGAGTCTGGTAGAAGATAACATTTGAAAAAATGCCTGTTAAAGCCTAACCACGCCATGGCCTCAGTGCTCATGGGGATTTTTTTCTGGTGATTATAGTAAAACAGAGTTGGCCCAATAGCAAGCATGTTTGAAAATCCTGCCTCTTGCTCTAAGCTGGATTAGTACTTGACAGTGAAAGAGCAAGAGGAGCGAAGGATCCTTTGAACCCAAATCACCCACTTCTTAGGGACTGACGAGCTCTAAATGAACTTGCTGCTTGTTATTTACATTGCACTTTTTGATTACACTCCTTGTCTCCAGATGATTGTTTCTCTGGTGATCCCTTGAGCATATGGATTTCATGACCTGCACCATGCCACCTCTGCTCACAACTCCACATGTGGAGTCCACAAAAACAATGCCTTCCTTCACGGTGCTTTCTTTTAACTCCATGACTTCATCAAAGCATGGCAACTTTCCTATAAATTAATGCGGTTGCTTTCAGTTTATTAATGTTTTACTGTGCCAGCCTGATGTGTCTCAGCTGCGAAAGCGAAATTAGATATTGCTGCATATGTGGGGCCAGAGTTAAGCCTTGGGGAGGAACAGAGAGAGAAAGGAGAGCTGAGCCAGAGGAGCCCTGGAGACCCTTGGGAGGAGGGGAGAGGTAAGGAGTGGGGATGACTGTTACCACTGCCACAACCATGGCAGCAGTTTCCTCGTCCCCAAGCCCCTTTCCACACTTCTCATCAGCAGCTGCAATCCTGGCTTCCCAGGGCTCGGGTATAAGCAAGGCAGACAGCAGAACCATGGCTGTTTTGCTGTCCCCAGCAGCCTGTTGTCCTTAGCAACTGTTGTCTTTCCCTCTGCTGTAGACCCAGCTCTAGTATTTTGTTGTGATTTTGTGTGCTGGTTCCCTGGGTGTATCTGTACTGCGAAAAAGCATTTAAAACAGCAATGAAGATAAAATAGATAAGGCTTTAACAAGGGCTAGCAACTGAAGTTAAAGCTGATAAGGAAGATTAGACTCAAGTTGAGTAAAACACAAGTTACTTCATCTTTTCAGCTGCTTTAAGCTGAAATAATTGACCTTGGTGATCCTTTTCAAAAATTTTAATAAGGACAAGCATATCGTGTTGAATTTTAATTTAAAGTCATTGACTCTGCAGTTCTCCCAGAATATTTTTCTTGAAGGGACGCTTTGTGAGTCCAGGGAAAAATCTAAACCCCGTGTCATAGGATCCTCAAACGCTGTTGAGAAGGCTTTGAAATCTGATGCACAGTCCAAATTTTAATGTCCGTGGTTTGGCTCCATCTTTGACCCATAAATGGGAGAGGATCGCGAAACTGTGTGGGTGCTGTATCAACTGAGCTGGAGCATATGTGCCAAGCGTGTCCATGCACGTGGAGGTAAAGGCTTGAGCTCCCTCCAGTCCATGCTGGATAGCTGCAGGCTACACAAACTCCAAGCTTTTGCAGTGATCTTAAAGAGAATGCAAGTGATGTGGTAATTATCAACTGTGTTAACTGAATTTGGTTTTGTACAGTACTTTGAGCATATAAAGTGTGCTATAAGCAATAGCTGTTATTAATTAGTTTCAGGCTTAGCAAATACAACTTCTCGGCAGCAAAAAGAAGCAGTTGTTTTGGAGGTTGCTGTGTAGGTACTAGGCTAACCCTTTTTGGGGTTAAGCTTACTGTTGTTTATTCAAGCAAAATGCCCACGGAAAGCAGATGGTGATCTTTCTGAGCAAAGACACAGAGGATCAGCTGGTGTGATGGCATGGGAGAATCTGTAGAATTATGCTGAATTCTGGAAAGCCTGAAAATTCAAAGGAAAAACCTGTGATGTGAAAAAGTCTGCCTTATACTGACTGTTGCTGTCAGGAAACGCCACCAAAAGCAAGTGACGAGTTTGTGGGGTGGCACAGTGCCATCCTGTGGGCCACGGAGGTATTTGACAAGGCAACGCTTGGATGCGTGACCTGCACTGCCGTAGGGTGTTGGCAGCTTGTGGCAGAGGTGAGTTTGCCCATGAAGGCTCCATTTGCATGAGGACAGTTGCCTGCCTCGGCTTTTAAAGCACTTAAGCGGTTTCCTTTGCTACTGGAGAGCTATCTAGATAGCCAGTGCTGAGGTGTGCCATGAACCCTCCACAGCGTTCATGAAGCTCTGCGCCCTGGCTGTGCAGAAGCAGGACTCACAGGGCAGAAACCTCCCTGATAACAGAGGTACAGCCTTTTTTTTAAGCTGAGCATGGACTGACTCTTTCAAAACATGAGAAAGAGGGTAACTTCTTTTTGTGCAGTGAGCAGGACCCACACTACTAGGAGAGCCCCCTGGCCACCAGGCAACAGAGGAGGCTGGTTTAGGGGTGCAGCAGGATGTTCTCCTTGCTGCTGAAGCTTTGTGGGACATAGGGTTAATGATGCAGAAGAGGAAGTGTGGCTCCAGAGCACTCCTTGGAGCAAGGAATGAGACCTCCTGCTCTTCGCTCCTTCCTTCTTTCCTGGGTGAGAGCTTTTCCACCAGCGGAAACCTGGCGGATCTGCCTTGTTTTGTTGTTCTGCCAGTGGATCTTGAAATCATAACACTTTGCAAAGACCATGTAAACAGGCAGCTCTGGGAGCACCTGGTGGCCAAATTGCTAATGCCTGGAGCTTTGGTGCTCTCTTTGGAGGCAGCTGCAATAGAGGAGAGCACAGAAACAAGGTGTCTGGTGTCCTGGATGAGTGCCCTCACCCCTGAGCTGTTTTATAAGAGGAAGCAACCACCCCCTCTGGCTCTTCCCCATGTAGTGTGATGTGAGAGAAAGCAGCGGTGGTCAGCACTCGAGGTGTGGAGCACGGCCTGTTGGCATGCGCAGAGCTAGACCTCTTGCTTAAGGCTTTAAGCAATACATCTAGTGAGGTATGGGCTGGTGGCATGTGCTGGGGAGGCCTGAAGCATAAGACAGCCTGAGTGGCACTGTCATTGGCCATAGGCATGTGGAGAAATTCAGTGTTTTCTATGGTTTGTGTGTCTCCAGAGTTTGGTGGCAGCTGAGGACAAGCACTTAGCCTTGCTACATTGGATTTAGGCACGTAGAAGGGAATGGATGTGGGACTTGGCCACACAAGCCATTTTCACAAGAGCAAGTCAATATAGTCTTTGCACAATGTCATAAAGGACATTAAATCCAACAATATCCTTTTAACTGTTAATGTCAAAATTAAACAGAACGTTTACTTGAAAGTTGAGATTCCTCAAGGGAGTTCCAGATAGCTCCTAGGGAGAGAAATGCGAGCTGCATGTGGCCAGCACTGTGTGGGGTTAAACTGGGGATTTCATTTGAGGAAGGATGATGGAGTATTGGGAATTTCCCTGAATGTTTTGATTCACTTAGTCAAGCTAAAACTACGAATCTCACATGAGGCAGTGCTGCATCTTTCCACTTGAACTGTAACATCAGCTGATTTTATGTGTCTACTGCATCAGTTTTGCTTTGCTGTAGCAGGACACTGGAAGGAGTTCATAGCTTTATCCTCTCATTAGAAATGGAGTTGCTCACTTCACAATTCTGTTGTTCTTTTTTGCTTCTCTCTTTTAAGATGGGTGCTATAAGTACATTGGATCTGGTCTGTTTAATCACCCCTCCCTTACGCTTGCACGGTGTAATAGCCTGGCTGCCACGTGTGTCTCTTTATCGTAACAGAAGCAAGTAAAATTTGCTTCAGTGGAGTTACATCCACTTGAAGTAACTTTCCCTACATTTTTGCTATCCCCAGTGTTTTCAGCTATGACAGAGACACTCAAAGCCTTAAATTATTCTCAGTTAACTTGCCGGTAGTTGTTCCTATGTGTAGCTCTCCCTCTTACTTACACATATAGTTTGAATGGAATTGCATCTATCATCATTGAGAAGGATTCAGGGATCTTGCATGGTAGCAGGAGGCAGCAGGTTTTTTGAAATATGAGGATTATTGCATCTTTTCAAATCGTAAATGTTGGAGGTGTCTGAAATGGGGTTGAAAAATTGCACAGGTGAGTTTAGATCCCATTCGAGAGCATAGTCTATTTTTTCATGTCGCTGGTTTCAGAAAGCCTCACTGAGGAGTTAGGAGCTATTTACTATGAACTTAGGCATCAGTATCAGGCTTTCAAAATTAAGGGCAATAAGGGACAGAGAAATGGGTGCCCAAAATTAATCCTTTGCATCCCTGTGCACATATATGAGGCTGACCTTTTAAAAAATGGCAGCAATGTAGTAGGTTTTGTTTCTGGATGCCTGTACAAGACCTGCATTCTGCTTTCTGAAATTCAGTCCCTTTGAAATGTCATGCTGAGCATCCAACATCACTGGTCACTTTGGAAATTCTTGGTTTAGTTTTGTACTTTATATCAAAATATTATTTAAAAGTAAGCAAGCAATAAGTGAGTAATGAGTCAGTCGTAGGCTGGCAAGGAGTACTTTAGTATTTCATTTATTTAATGCTTCAACACTTGCCTTACTTCATGCCAGTTCCTTTTAGATACTTTATTACTTTTACATTTGTAGAATTATAGGCATAGAAAAATCCTCTTTGTGCATCTACATTCTTTTGGCCCAGTCAGATCTTTCCTATCACTTTCTCTACATGAGTGACAGTAATAATTATTTAAATGGTCCTTTCAAACACCATTATAAACTTGGATCTGGCCCCGGGTTTCACATCAGTCCTTCACTGCTGTATAATACTATCTAATCCCTTGCTTACTTGAAAGATTTAAAACGACACTTTTGCTGTCCTGTGGCCATATTGTTTGGGTTTTTCACAATATTTTCAATGTTGAATGACTATGCGGTAATCAGTTATACTTTCTGAGCTGTTTTCAGACGTCTACTTAATGCTGTAGTGTTTGATCCCTGCAGTTGCTTTGTTTATAGATCATTTGATGAAAGGTGGTCCAGAAAAATTTAGATTTGGGCTTTTGGATTTGCAAATACTTCAAGAAAATTTTTCATGCTAACCTCAAAAACCTGTTTATGTCATGTCTCTTTTTATTTACTAGGACCATTTCTATTGCTAATGATTTTAAGTTTTGCATAATCCTTACTTTGGACAGACAGATGACATTACATACCTTAACAATGCAATAATTCCAGTGCAAGAGGAGTCTTGTTTAAATTTACAAACCATAAAGGAGCAGGGATTTTCTCCATGTAGGTCGGGAAACAAGCCATAAGGAAGTATATTTTACAATTTTTAAGCAATTCCAATTCTAACAAATGTTGGATTATTAATGTACACGATGGATAAAAGGAGATCCTACATATCAAATACTGAATATGTAGACTCTCATCCTCTACTCTTTTCCGGTGGCACATCTCTATTGACTTTGGGGAAGATCCACATCAGATACATCAGTATAAAAATAAGTAGACCAACAAACCGCACAGTGATTGTTCACTGTGCAGGAAAATCCAGTGATTTATCATAGGTTCAATTAATGCAGCTGTTGCAGACACCTGTCTCTGCCTGTGAATTGTTTGATGGGGTCTCCAATTTATCAAACTTCAAGCAATCACTAGTATCTAATTATTGTTGCTCTGAATTTTTGGAAAACTATGAGTTAGCCTTTGTATCTCTACCAGCTTGTTCACTCTCTGTAATCCCTGGATTGAAAACTTCCCTCTCCAACATATAAATCTGCAGGAAAAAGCTTACATGAAAGAAAATTGAGTGAGGGAATTTTGCTTTTAAGATCAGCATAGATTTAGGCTGCAAATCAGAGATTTCTCACAAATTTGGTGAACTCAAAGCAAGTGGGCTGTACATTTTGTTGGTAGAGCTGGCTTTTTGTTAGGAAACTTTTTGAACAGCAAATGCATTTTACAAATTCTTACTTGTAATATTTTACACATCTATATATATCTATAGTCATTGCTTAAATACGTAGCTTCTATGTGAGTGTGAATGTGTTTATATATATTTATATAAGCATGCATATTTATATATTTTATGTACCACTGCCATTTTCTTATTTCTGAATCTACATAGAGCTCTTGACAAATCTTGTTCAGTTTGTAGGCTTCTCCAGTCTCGGATGTTTCTCCCACTTCTTTCTTTCTCCTCCTGTGGTCTTTGGCAACGTTGCAACCAACCTTTTGGTCCAGGGCTTTCTCACTGCTACACTCTTTTTATACCCTGTGCTTGCTCTTCTTTTTCTGGCTACTTGAGTCATTGTCAAGCAGTAGCAGGAGTTGCAGGACCACGACGACTAGAAAGTGTATGGTCTTCATGGTGGAATAAGCTTCTTTCACACTCCTGTACTGAGTGGGAAATGGAATTGCCTTGGTGGAAAACACTGTGTAAAAATATAAATGGTGTAAATTCCTTGCAGTGCGAGGCTTGAGCTTCTCATAGCATTTGGGCAGGCACATGCTTACCTTCTTTAAGCTCATGACTAGCCCTGTCAACTACTCACACAGTTAAATTAAGTCTGGACCTCAGAGTTTTGTTTAGGACTCAGGAGTCCTAAAATTATTAATTTAATATCACATCCTAACCATGTGTCATAGGAACACATAAACTGTCCTGTGTAAAAAGAAATGTAATAGGTAACTTTTAGGGGCATGTTAGACTGGCAGAATTGAGGCTTTGCACTGTTGACGTGGAAGAGAGAAAAGAAATGTATGTATTGCTTGCTTTATGAGAAACTGTTGTGTGACTTTTCAGATTGTAACAGACTTTGACCAATTTAGGAAGGCCCATGTGCCACATTTATTCCAGTCACTTTTGTCTTCCCTTTCTCTCTCTTTTGTTGTGGAGGACTGCAGATATTTTTAAGAACTTATGAATAGCCCTTTAGGTTTCATGTGTCACCAGCACAGATGGACCTCTGCAGATAGAATGGAGTGCATCAAAGTGTAACAATGGAGAAGTCATTGCAGGCCCAACACGTTTTCCATTTGTTGACTCAATAAATTGTTTTCTGATTAAAAAAAAAAAATCCTTCTCTTGCTCTGATAGACTTTCCTGACCCTGGCATGGAGGAAGAGGCTTATATGCCAAATTGTTAATATAGATCTGTCTTAAAAGGACTTAAAATTAGACACCAAGAGAATGACTACGGAAATGTAACCAAGTCCCAGTTACAGTAAAGGTCAGACCTTGGGTCTCCGTCCTTGGAGCAGCACAGCACTGCAATGCATCCTACCAAACTTTGCAGCCTTCTAATATGCACATTTAATCTCATGCAAGAATAGATGTGTATAATTCCCAGCAGCTGTAAGGAAAAATCTCCCATAAATCAAATCCCAATAGGTGTCAAGGTAAGCAAAGAAAAGTAGCACTTTCCATTGTAGCCAGCTGCAGTTATATTGACAAGATATCTCAAATTCAGGCCCTTCAAACATTGTCATTAAGAAATGAACCCTTAGGTTGACATGTCTTAACTGTGATCCATGAGAAATAACACATTTGTCTTGGGCATTTTATTAACACGTAACACTTTTTTTTTTCTTACTAGGCTGGATTCTGGATGCTGCAAGGCTGTCATGTCAGGATGCTGCAAAAGAGGTTGTTGCATCTTCTTACTGTAGAGTTGGTGAAGTTTCCCTGTGTGCAGAGAATACAACATATATGGACTGGAAACTGGTTTCCTTGCTTTGTGGTTTTCTTGTTGCTGCTGTTTTTAAAGGGGTTAACACTCTTAGTTCCAGGAAACTGAAACTAGATGTGAACAGAGGTTGGAGCGAGGAGGCAGGGAGAATCCCATACAAGATTCAAATGTGTCTCATTTCTGGGAAAACTAATTAAGGCAGAATTCATTTTCCAGTGGCTAAATAGCAGCAATTTATGAGGTGTTCATCAAAAACCCCAGACAAGCACTGAGTCCTGTGGGAAGCTGGAAATGGACACAGGGCACCTCCAAAAGACTCCATTACTGAAACTTATTTTAAACCCTTTTTCAAGTGGAGGATCCAGTCCTGGCAAATGCGTAAGGTCAGCCCTTAGAAGAGCAAATAGCTTTCTCTAGAGAATTGAACAAGTGGCCAAAGTCTGTCCATTTGTCTGCCTGTCTTTTGGCCCTGGATTACTGTGCTTTTTAAAACTGTGTTTTCATAACTCAGATAAATGGTAGATGTTTCGCATAGCTCTACAAGTAGCACTCATCCTGTTCATGCATAATATCTGATATCTAAGGGATGGGCCCAAATGAGGTATTTCTCATTTACCTATGAAATGTCTTGCTTTAGCGTATGTACAGTCAATTCTTGTTGTGAACATGTGAGTCCATTGCCTGCTCTAAAGGAGGTAGTGACTTAGTTTC
>VYZW01052509.1:161490-202740 GCA_013401315.1 Balaeniceps rex
CAGGACAGCATGACACGCAGCCTGGCTCATGGACACAATCTGATCTTTGCTACTCTGATGAGGGAAGCAGCCAGAAATCAAGGCTAGTGGTCTAGTTGCACAAAAGGAAGGGAAGGGAAGGACACATTTTCATTTTCAGTGATGCTGAGGGGAAAACATTATTATATGGCTTCCTTCTGAAATCTGGGATTCAGAGAGTCCTGGCAAAAGATACAGCTACTGTGAGCCCCAGAAATCTGTATTCCTACATTTCCTCAAACATGATGGTAAGTTCTATGACACCCTCTTAGTCTGACTAGTGCAGTGTAACTGCTGTACGACGTATGAGCCAAAGAGTTTTTTGATCCAATCAGGTTTAGGTTAACTTTGGGAGGTTGTTTTTGGAGGAAGGATTGAGGAAGACATAAGTTGTGCAAGGCTAACTGATGAGTTGAGCTACATCTGCCATAAACACCCATAGAGCCCTATGGAGTATGCGATCATAACTGCATTCATGGGTAATATAGGTACAAAAGAAACAGCAGGAAGAAGCAGCAGCAGTGAGGACTATAAATTTATTAATTTTGAGTACAGCTTTTATATTTGCTATCATAATTGGCCTATTATAATGATTTTCCTAAAAGTGAATTAGCGATCCCAGCAGAGAATACAATTTGGAGAGTCATTGAATTAGAAGAAATGAAATCAAAGACAGACTAGCATATCTCCTATTAAATAACTGTGGCAGAAATTGTTTTGCAGACATACAGAATGAATGGTGACAAATCACCAGAACTGAGTGGTATTTACTCATGACTTTCAAGAGAAATAGTGGAATTACTTATGGCACTGTACAATTCACTTAAACTTCCATTGGTGCCTGAAGTCTGGAGAGTAGCAAGCATGGTTCTGTTCTTTAAAACAGTTTCCACAAGGGTATCTAAGAAACTGTGGTCTGGTAAATATGACATTTGTACTAGGCAAATTGACAATATAACAAAGAATTGAATCAATGAATGCCTGATAAATGTGAAAAATTTCCTTGGGAAAAGTCAACACGGTTTCTGTTAAGAAAGATTTTGCCTTAGAAAACTAATTTCTTTGAAGGTGTAAGCAAGCACAATGATAATGGTGAGTCTATTTGGTTAGGTTAGCTTTCCAGAAGGCTTTAGAGGGAACTGTACAGCCATGGGATAAGAGGGAAGATCCTGGCATGGTTAAAAATGTGAAACAGAGGGCAGAGTCTTTGGTCAACTGATAGAATGGAGAGAAGTCACTGGTGGATGGGGTCTGTCCTGAGACTTGTGCTGTTCCACATTTTCTTAAATGATCTGGCAGAGGAGGTGAGCAGTGAGGTGATCAACTTTGCTGATGATCCAAAACTCTTCAGGGCAGTAAGGAAAATGACTGACTGTAAAGAGTTGCAGAAGGACCTTACAAGACTGAGTGACAGTGCAGTGAAAAGGCAGATAAAATTCTGTGTAGGTAAATGTAAAATGAAGGGTATGGGGAAAAATAATCCCAGCTTCACAGTGATAGGCACTGAGTTGGCCCTTGCCGATCAGGAATGAGACTATGGGATTATGACAAATATCTCCATCAAAAATCATCTCAGTGCTCAGTAGCAGTCTAAATAGCAAATCAAATGTAAGGCTCTGCTAGGAACTTGAGTACCATCTGCAGTCCTGGTACCCCATCTTCAGACTATAACTGGAAAATGTTTGGAGAAGGCAAGGAGGATCATTAATGTAAGCAACAGCTCTGTTTGAGGAGCGACTGAGTGGGCTGGCACTCTTCTACCTGGAAAAGGGACTATGGGTGGTGGGGAAAGTATGACAGAGGTCTAATTATGAATGGCATGGAGAGCTTGAGTAGGGATTAAGAGTTATCTGTTTCTTCTGGGGTAACTAGACTTAGAGTAATCAAATGAGGCTGTTTAGATTCAGGTTCAAAACACAAAGAAGGAAGTGGTCCTTCAAGCAAAGAGAAGCAGAACTGGGGAGCTCATTGACAAAGGATGGTGAGGAGACAAGAAATTTACATGGAAATAAGGGGAGACCTGAAAAGCACTAGTAAAAGATATTGATTGCAGATTACTAAATAAACAAACCACATCAGGTTCAGTAGACCCCAAGAGCTAGAAATGGTTAAAAGATGGAAGTGTCATATATGTTTGTTCTGTTCTTATTTTTCTTTAGCTGTCTGCTTGTGGTCGTTCTTCAGACTTGCTAATATTCATGCAGAAGATTGGCAGAAATAGAAAACCTATATCTAGACCAAAATCAGAAGAACTTCAATAGTAAATGATATTAAATGGGGTTATATAGCTTTGACCCTTTGAAGAAATCTAGATCTGACCTTTCCCAAGCTCTGATGGAGTTAGATAACTGTTTTCCAGTCTTTTTTGATTTGTAGATCTAAATATTGTTGGTGGAGATGAGAATAGCAGTACAGTAAATACCAACTTACTGACAACCGGCTATTTTTTCATAGTGACCTTTATGGAATCCTTAAAACTTGTCCACAGACCCTTAAAGACTCTAGAACAATAGCTTTATGGACACTAGCTGCACTGTGTAGAGTTCATCCTTACTTTTGAAATTTATTGTAGGCAGCAGACATCCACGCCTGGGAAACTAGCAAGTTGGTAGACACAACAGTGAGAGTCTGAAGTTCATGAAGAAGGGAGACAAGAAGTGCTCACCAGAGAAAGATGGGAGCTCTACATCTATTTGTCTTTGTGACTTGGCCAAATTTGTCTTCATTAATTAACATGGCCAAAGAATTGAACTGAAGTGATGATGTTCTTGGTGACACCAGCAGGTATCACAAGGTCTGTATAGCACAGTCTTGCTCTTTTAAAAAGGAAGAAATCACATTCCATCCCCCAGACCAATCTGAGCCAGTGTGACTAGTGTGTTTGCCTCTGAATGGAGCAGACAATCTGCCTGTGTATTGATTTTGTGCACGTTAATAGCTCCTAATAGCCCAGGCCATTTCCTGAGTAGCAATTTGCATACTCATAGGGGAATAATTTCCTTGTTTATTAATAGAAAAATTCACCCTTTACAGTATGTTTTGATGCTGACCAGAAAATGACCACTTCAAGCCACTTTGTAATAGTCAGATGCATCATGCAACCACGATCTCTATGACGCTTGCAGTCAACAAGCCTGGAGTAGACTATGAGCCCAGCCTGGTGTCCTCAGGGTCAGCAAGTTCAGCCAGTCCTGCGGGAGAAGCAAATGCTCATATAAGACTTGTTTTGCTATGATCACTTGATGCTTCTCTCTTGCCATGCAATTGTGAGGGTGAAGAACAGCAGGACCCCTTCCCCAGTCGTTTGTAGGAAGCAGCTTGGGGATAGTGAGAATCCAAGCCTAAGTGCTCAGTAGAGCAAAATATGCCTTTATGTTTGCACCTGAATGTTGTTTCGGAGCTGGAGGTGTCTCTGGAGGCTTGGTGTGTACGCATTGTTGTCAAGCAGGGGCTGAAGGTAGCATAGGGGCATCCTGGGTTGGGAGAGGTTTAGTGATGATCTGAGGAAGGTGTTAAGGAGATACTGTGTTTCAGGAAGTCACCACCTTTCCCAAACTGCTTCAATATATAGGGATATGTAGTTGTAGCTTCTTCCAACCGGGTACTGGTTACCTCCTGCAGCTGCTCACTTTCTGTCTTCTGATTACTCTGTATACTCAATATTGTCCTTCTGTTGCTTTATATGTCCATATGGGAATCAGACCTGGGCATCACATAAGGAGGGAAGAAAGCATCTAGGATTTTTGTCCATGCACTCCTGATGGTGACCAAGCTGGGAGCACTGCAATTCCAAGAGCGGAGGTGCAAATACACTGCAGTGTCTAGTGTGGGGGCCCAACTCTCTGCTGCCCTGCGAGGATCTGCTTGGTACCATGTAGTCCTACTATGACTCAGCCTCTGTACCTCCCTCTGGAGTTGCTTCTGGTGTGGTGCCTGGTCTCCTCACTGTGACAGTGGGGAGGAGAAGGGGTCGTGGGGCTTACTCTTCCTGCTAGCTGACATAACTCCCTTTCTCCCAGCAGAGAGCCAGAACGTGCATGAGGAGTCACTGGATCTCTGTATGCCCTGGCCAGGGAAACAGTGTCCCTTGAGAGCAGTGTGGATCTCACAGGCTGCAGGGATAGGTGGGGTGAAGGGCTAAGTCTCAGTGACACCTTGCACTATAGGTAGAGTCTCCAGAAGTAGGGATGACTTTTCCCTGTCTTTGGGGAATGGCTCCACCCATGAGGTGAGACTAGCAAGGAGCTGGGGATTGGTGATGTGGGAGACAGAGGTAGAGAGGGAGTTATCGCTGCTAATGATACTTGGTGGTGCTATGATGCTGTTTGATATCAATGTTGTGAAAGATCCACACTGTACCATCCACAACCATAGCTCATACAGATGAGAGTGAGCTGCACTATGGCCCTTACATGTGGAGTCAGAAGCCTCAGAGCTCCTTTCTTGGAGTATAGAGGGAGAAGGGTGTATTGGATTCCAGTCATACTAAACTACTTGGTCTGGTCTAGTTTAAATGCTGATGGGATGGAGTTGGGACGCTGCAGCAGGAAGAAATACAGATGTGAGAAGGAAAAAGATAATATACACTAGCTGATTCTGCTTGTGCCTACACTGGTGCGTGTGGCTGGGGTAGCACTGCAGTAATGTTGGCTGTGTGACTGCATTTGAAAGGGAAGGGGACAAGCTGACATCTTACCTTTTCTTGACTGCATCTGCTGTGGCCTGTCTTGGTTTAAATTTTTTTTTTTGAGTTTTGATTCCTGTTTAGCTCCTTTTCCCTGGAAAATGTGACTGTGTCAGGAAATCTTCCACTTCTCTGCAGCAGCATTGACGACTGTTCAAGGCACAACGCAGCAGAGGATCATCTTCAGGGCTGGGTGCATGTGTTCATCTGCTCTGCATTCTTCCCAATGCAAGCAGAGGGAAGAATGTAATGTAATGTAAAGAATGTTAAAGTAATTTAAAGAATGTTAAAGTAACGTACAGCATTCTATAAATGCTGTACATTACTTTAACAGTGTAACGTACAGCACTTGGAGTGACTTTTAAAGGTGGATTCTGAGCCTTATTTCCACAAGATGCTTAGGTGACATCTGTGCTAATAAATTAAATTGACTAGTCCTGGATACTGGGACCAACTCACCGCAGCAGTCCCTGATGTGGATTTTGCCTATGACAACTAGTACTCTCCCTAATAATTCGAGAAGCTGTTCTGGGAGTCTGGGAGTTAGACCACCCCCAGATGAACAGTTTGCATGAGACCAGAGTGTTTTGGCAGAATTTAGGCCTCATACTTTCCCAGCATAAACCACATTATTGATTGTGATCCTCCAGGATGAAATTTATGCCAAACAGATGAAATATAATGACTCTTTGTGGCTTCATAAAAATCAGTGAGAACTTCTTGCAGTGAATTCAGATCTTTTGGGCTTACTGGCTTGTATTTCATTTAATAGAAATCTCTAGAGAAGCATGATTTCTAAGGAAACTCCACCTTTTCAAAGAAAAGAAGATCTAATCAGCTGCTCTTCCCTGGGTTCTCTAGGAGTGTACGACAAGCCTGCAAGGGAAATGGCTGGTGTGACACCTTGTATTGGGTTTGCATGGCAAGGTTTGGTAGTGGTGGGGCTACAGGGGTGGTTTCTGTGAGAAGCTGCTAGAAGCTTCCCCCATGTCTGACAGCGCCAATGCCAGCTGGCTCCAAGATGGACCCGCTGCTGGCCAAAGCTGAGCCCATCAGCAACGGTGGTAGCTCCTCTGTGACAACATATTTAAGACGAAGAAAAAACTGCTGTGCAGCAGCAGCTGGGAGAGACAAGTGAGAATATGTGAGAGAAAAAACCCTGCAGACACCAAGGTCAATGAAGGAAGAGGAGGAGGAGGCAGTCCAAGTGCCAGAGCAGGGATTCCCCTGCAGCCCGTGGTGAAGACCATGGTGAGGCAGGCTGTCCCCCTGCAGCCCATGGAGGTTAACAGTGGAGCAGATATCCACCTGCAGCCTGTGGAGGACCCCATGTCAGAGCAGGTGGATGCCCGAAGGAGGCTGTGACCCTGTGGAAAACCTGCGCTGGAGCAGGCTCCTGGCAGGACCTGTGGAGAGAGGAGCCCACGCTGGAGCAGTCTGTTCCTGAAGGACTGCACCCTGTGGAAGGGACCCACGCTGGAGCAGGTCATGAAGAACTGCAGCCCGTGGGAAGGACTCACATTGGAGAAGTTCATGGAGAACTGCCTCCCATGGAAGGGACTCCACGCTGGAGCAGGGGAAGAGTGAGAGGAGGAAGGAGTGGCAGAAACATGTGATGGAACTGACCACAACCCCCATTCCCCATCCCCCTGTGCCGCTTGCGGGGAGGAGGTAGAGAAAATCAGGTGTGAAGCTGAGCCTGGGAAGAAGGGAGGGGTAGGGGGAAGGTGTTTTTAAGATTTGGTTTTATTTCTCATTATCCTGCTCTGATTTGATTGGTAATAAACTATATTAATTTCCTCAAGTCGAGCCTGTTTTGCCCGTGATGGTAATTGGTGAGCGTCCTCTCCCTGTCCTTATTTCGACCCACGAGCCTTTTGTTATATTTTTGTCCTCTCTGTCCAGCTGAGGAGGGGAGTGATAGAGTCGCTTGGTGGGCACCTGGTGTCTAGCCAAGGTCAACCCACCACACATCTGTAGCATTAGATATATCCCAGGCAAGTCCCAGCTTCTGAGACAGTGTCCTTCATACTTCTGAGTGAGCTGCAGGAAGGACCATTTGAGGAGCTGCTATTTTGCATTGCTTATCTGCTCTTCCTCTGAGTCTCCCTGAAGTCGAGAGGCCTGTAGAAGTTTGCAAGGGAGTGCATAGCTTGCCTTACATCTGCTGTACCGTGCTGTTGCTGGGACATCAGAGGACTCCATGAAACTTCTTGGCAAAAGCGGCTGCAGTGAGGCGAGCAGCACAAGTGCATACCAGACACCGAGGAACCTTCCCCAGAGGCTAGCAGTTGTGCTGGCAGCATCCTTCATCGGTACCACTGATTTGACTTGTGTTTGGCGAATAGATTGGCCAGAGACTTATGCTCAAGTTTTTAGTAAATCTGCAATTCTGCCCCGCCCCCAGCCCCTCCCCCCTCCCCGCTCTTGCCTGCTCCACTGTAGTATACAAATTTTGGAGCCTACTCTCTTAACTCTGCTGTGGAGTGAGCTAAGATAACCCCAAATCCCTTTGTCCATCCCTTCCCCTCTAGGCACCCTGTAGGGAGCAAACACACCCACATCAGCTGTTGTGTAGTGCTTCATTTGCCTCTCATGTATAACCTTACATTACGTTATATACCTTGAGCTTTCTCCCTACTAAATGGCCCCTGCCTTTTCCCAGCTCTGATCCTTTCCATTGCACACCTCTATTTCCCTTTCTCTCTGCCCTGGCTTGGGTGGGATGAACACAGCGCTCCAGGAGAGGGCGCAGATGCATTCAGAGATGAGCTGGAGAAAGTTGGCATGCCTGATGTTTTTTTCCTCTGCAGTGCTATTTCAGGTGTGTAAATACTTACCCCTACAGACTCTGTCTCTAGGACACTCTCTAGATTTTCCTCTCTCCATTTTTTAGCACAGTCTAAGTAGCTTTTTGCTTTTTTTTCCCTCCCCTGCTGTTCATGAATTACAAAGTGTCTACGGAGCTGCCCGTGCATCTGTCTTTATGGGGCACAGCTGTTTTAAAACTCCCCAAGCAGGACAAATAAGTTGACATGACAGTGTTGGTGACTTTAGGTTTGGGCTGTAGTTGCTCCTCCTTTACTAACTATATTTTAGTGGTGAAGGTTAGGTCCTTTGCCTCACTAGTGTTGGGTGTCAAGCCATCACTGATGGAAGCGTGGGGTGTCTGCCTGCTGAGATTATCCTTTCAGGGTAACTTGTGGATTTAGAGGACAGGAAAGGTGCACGGGTAACAGTGGGAGAAGAGTTAGTTGCGTTACTGGGCTGCTTTGCCAGTACGTTGAGCTTCCACTGTTCCCTCCCCTTTTCTAATTACACTACATTACATGATCATAGCAATCCTTTCTGGCTTTAAAATTGATGGCAGATGTATTCCCCAGACAATGAGTCTCATAAAAAATTGTATGAAATCTCCCATTGAATTTGATAGCAGGGGTACTGTTCCAATTTAAAGGTTATAGGATGATGCAAAAAAGCTAAAGAAAGGTTATCCTTCTCCAGTCAGGCTCTCGAACTTGGGTAATTATAGAGCTGACCTTGCCAACACTAAAGCATATGCTTTGGGATGACTGAAAGGAAGCTCTCTATGGATGAGGAAATGCAGGAGTGTTCCCCACGTGTGAAGTGGACAGAGCTGGGGCTGCGCTGCAGGGGGCTGAGAACTGTGCCTCCAAGATTTGTCACCAAGCTCCTTCTCATAGCCGAGCGGTGGCATTTAAAGTTTCTCTGAAAAAAAAAAATCCTTTTTTCAAACCGGAAATATTCTGTCATATTGCACTTTAGAATTTTTAAATTATTATTACTATTAATCACGGTGGAATGTATTAACATGAAATAACTACAGTCCATAATACCGTCAACCCTTTTTCATTATTAAATATGATGTCATCTTATAGACAGATCTGTTAGCTTAGAGATTTTGCAGCAGGTGCTCTTCTGCTTCTTTGACACTGAAGTCTTTGCTCCTCTTAGCTGTCTGTGGAGGCTGGCTCTGTGGACCACAGCCCTGCTCTGACATCAGCCACTGTGGTGGACATACATCTTTTCTCTAGGGCAGTGGCAGCAGATGCCTTTGTTATGGTATTTGACAAGTCTTTGGTCCCACGGTCACATAGCTGTTTGAAGACAAACAGTCTTGCTAAAAGCCACAAACACAAGTGTGGCCCAGGCTCATATTCAGCAAGAGAGCACAGAATAACCAGACCCTTTGTGTCTTAACGTATCTGGTGTCAAGAAAGACTCTTTTTCTTTTCCTGTGGCTGCCACAAATGAAGTTAGTCAGAATTTGGTACCGTGGCCCATGGCTGGGGATGCTAGGGACCACAGCAAAGCAGATAATAGTCAGGGAAGGATGTGTGCTAACACGGGAAGGGTGTGAGCTATTACAGAGATCCAGGTTTTAGTGACTGGAATTCTATTTAGTGCCACTAGGGGATACCCAAACTGTTGCCAGCTTGTAAGAAACAGCTCCTTAACCTCAGCTTCCTCGGAAATCAATTGCTAGGAGAAGGAAATGTATTTGCAGGGAATAGAGGGAATAGGTATTTAGCTACATCTAAAATCTTTCCTTCAGGTTACAGTAGGAGTTCAGTGAGTAGAATCATGTGCATGCAAATCGAAGCAGCAAGTGACAGCAAACTGAGCTGATAAGCTCCCTGCATCTAAAAGCTGTAGCCTTCTCAGTGTCAGAAAGTGGTTGGTTCCTGTGAGATAGGACCAAAGTCTCACTGATGGAGCAGCCACATCCTATTGTGAGAGGCTGGAAAAGCTAAGGTGGTATGGGATAGAGAAGGATGTACCTAGAGGCTTAGAGAAAGGGCTGGTGGGACATTTCTAGATTTTCTGCTGGATGGATAGCTGGGATCTGGTGCAAGCCAGATAAGTGGACTTGATTCCAGTTAACATTGGTTGTAGAGTCAGAGGGAGCAGAACAAGGCCACAAAACTGACTGAACAGCTCATTTCTGAGGCGTGCTGGGGATGTCTAATAGCAATGGTGGCCTCATGAGGTGATCCAGAAATTGTTTTACTCCTCCAGAAAAAGCAAACCATTTCAGACAGGGAAGAGTCTAATGATCTGATGAAGTTCTCAAGGAACTAACAAGAAATTGCTACCATTTTACTCCAAAAGTCATGCCAAGTAGGGATCAAAGCGTTTTCTTACCTTGGCCAAACTAGTCTACACCAGATGCACCAGCAGTGCTGCTGCTGAATCTGACAGTCTCACCACAAACCCTTGCATTGGGGTGGATGTGGGAAACAAATTCCTCTCTGACCTCTAGTAACATTCCCTGCTGGGTAGTGTCTCAGTTCTACCAGGAGGACTGTGATGAGGATGGT
The DNA here is from genome assembly GCA_013401315.1 of Balaeniceps rex. Lineage (NCBI taxonomy): Eukaryota > Metazoa > Chordata > Aves > Pelecaniformes > Balaenicipitidae > Balaeniceps > Balaeniceps rex. Next base: position 171,535 of record VYZW01052509.1, read on the forward strand.
TATCCTGTTATTGTCTGAACTGCATCTTTTGGGGATGGTTAAGCTGACAAAGGCTGTTAATCTGGCAATTAGAGCAACACAAAGTTCTTTGCTACTAATGAAAGAATTTTTGTAAGGGCACCTGAAACATCTCCTCTTAAGACCCATAGCAGAGCTTTGCCTTGGTAAAGTTAGTCTCCAGTGGTCTCATCCAACACATGCAGGACTTTTGCCCAGGATTCATTCTGGGGCTGTCTTCCCAGTCCATGCCTCCCCTTTAAAGACTGCAGTGGTGTGAACAGGATATGTGCCAGAAAAAAAGTCTCCAAACAATTTCCTCTAGAGACTGGAGATAACTTCTTTCACAGGGGCTGGTCAGGGATGCAGCTGAAGGATTCCATGCTGAAAGGCTGTGTACTAGGATGGATAATAACTTAACATGACCTTCCTTCCCAACCAAGGTCAGGCAGATGCTCTTTTTCCCTTGGTCCTGCTGACATGGATTTCCTGAATAATTGCTTATCTGTTTCTCAGTGTCATCATACCTGCCCACCTGAATATCATCTGCATGCTGCTGGCATGAGGACTTGTTTCTGCTCTTCCAAGGGCTGTATATCAATGTTGAATAATGCAGCCAGAAGTCTCTAGAGCTCGTGTACTGCAAGTCATTAAACTGGACTGACTTTGGCTCCATGCATGGTGAACAAGCTATTCTTTTTAAAACAGTGATTTCTTGTCTTAGATTGTAGTAAATACTGCCCTATAGAACAGGAGTAACACCAGTTTGCAGTGAGACAGTTTGTTTTAAGGTATTTTAAGACACTTTAATTGCTCTCTTGGTTAAATTATGTTCATTTCTCCTCACTGCCTTCTTGATCTCAAAACCAGGTATAACGCATCTGAACATTTTTTTCTAGCCAGTTGTGGTGCTTTTTCACCCACAGGAAGTTTCTCCAGCTGTGCCTTTGTAATCTTCAAAATGTCTTCCATCTTTTCCTCTTCTTCCTGTCATGGTTTAGCCCCAGTCGGCAACCAAGCACCACACAGCCGCTTGCTCACCCTCCCCCCTCCGGTGGGAGGGGGAGAGAATTGGAAGGGCAAGAGTAAGAAAACTCACAGGTTGAGATAAGAACAGTTTAATAATTGAAATAAAATAACAATAATAATAGTAATAAAATTACAATGAAAAGGAGAACAAGAAAGAGAAACAAAACCCAGGGAAAAGAAAAGCAATTGATAAAACCACTCACCACCCACTGACCGATGCCCAGCCAGTCCCCAGGCAGTGATCGCTGCCCCCCGGCCAACTCCCCCCAGTTTATATACTGGGCGTGACGTCATATGGTATGGAATAGCCCTTTGGCCAGTTTGGGTCAGCTGTCCTGGCTGTACCCCCTCCCAGCTTCTTGTGCACCTGGCAGAGCATGGGAAGCTGAAAAAGAAAGTCCTTGACTAGGGTAAGCACTACTTAGCAACAACTAAAACATCAGTGTGTTATCAGCATTATTCTCAAACTAAATCTAAAACACAGTACTATGCCAGCTACTAGAAAGAAAATTAACTCTATCCCAGCCAAAACCAGGACACTTCCCCATCTGTTTGATCTTCTCCTTTTGTCTTAAAAACTGTGCAAAATGCTTCTTTGAGTTCTTCCAAATGCAGATTCCACTTTCGTTCTGCTGGTTGCTTGTGGCAGAGTGAAAGATCATTGGTTTTGCTTGTCCAAGGGCCTTTGTGGTAAGTTAGCCCTCCCAGAATAGAAGGGATAACTACAATGTCATTTGTGGCTATCGCTCTTGGGGGGAAAAAACCCTTTCTGTTGCTCACCATTTCTGTGGACTTTTGCAGAGCACCTAACACTCATTTTTTGCAGCATCAGGAAAATATCTGAGGACTGAGATATCTGTGGTGGGGGAGAAGCACAGAATGGACAAGTGACTCTTCTTACCAACCTTCTTATGGTTTGGGATTTCATCTGCAAAAAGCCATACCAGGCTTCATAACTCAGCAAAACTGCATTTCTATAGGTTTTTCCATTATATTCCATTGTTTCCCCTTTGTTATATACCATTTTTAAGTATAGTGAGGTTTCTGGGAAATAATTCAGCTCACATGTTTTATATTTGTTTTTTGCATCTATGCATTCAGCTTGATTTTGAAGATCCATGAGAAAAAGCCTAATGTGGGCTGAAAGGTTAATCTTCTCTCTGACGTTCAAGAGTGCAAGTCCACTGCACTTGCTAGGAATATCATCCTCATGGCTGGAAGATCTGCAGAACGGAGTGCTTCTTCGCTATCAGCACCTATTAGTGGGCAGGGAAATGGTGGGCTGGAGCTCTGTGGGGAACCACAGGTGCCTGTGAACCTGCTGGAGAAGGATCACTCTGCTGCGAGGTGAAACAAGTGACCAGTGAAATGCTTAACTGATTTTCAGCTTTAAGAGTTTGGGGTATTTTTGTTGAAATGAAGTTATGTTGGAGGCAATAAGTCTCAAGAGGAGAGGCAGGTAAATGGCACTCGCTGTGCCCAGGAGGTGAAGTCACCCTGTCCTTGCTCACAGTCTGCAGGGTTAGGTAGTACAGATGAAGAAAAGAACTGGTCCTTCCCCTGGGAGCACTTGCTCCAGGCTTGGTGAAGCTTCCTGTTCCTCTGTAGCATTTCTCCCAGGAGCAATGAGAGCTGGGGCAGGGTTGAGGTTTATGTAGCCCTGCAGAGGGACTCTGCTGTGACATCCTTCAGCTGGAGCACCCCAGAGCAGCCTGGATCTGCTGCTCAGTCTGCCCACCCTGCAAGGAGGGCACCGAAGATCAAGAGAGGTTGGGACACTGCGTGGCACTGCCCTTCCATGGCTCCAGAGGTAACTCAATTTTCTTGAGGTTCTGGGAAAAAAAAATCAAAACTAAGGTAATCAAAGTTCAAGGAAGGAAACCCTAGAAAAGCAAACCTGCTTTCTTCTGTATTGGACAGCATCTGGCAAGGAGGGTCACAGGAATAAGATAATCCCATAAAGGAACTGCTGTCACACCTTCAGGAGCCACCATTAGGAGACCCTGTGACCTGGAGTGGCACACATGTGAAGCTCAGCTTTTGCTGAGTCCACTCCTTGGTAAATATCACGCTGTATTTGAGAAAGGACAAGTACATTTAGGTAAGTGCTCAAGTAAACAAAACATCTACAGTGAGCAGTTGTTTCTAACGCAGCTGCCAAAAGCACAGGCACAAACTCATTTGGTTGAATTTTGTGGCTACCTTAAAGGAAGATAATTCCCTGGAGGCTCATAACTATTCTCTGGGGTGACTATTAACTATTTTCTGGCTTTTTTGGGGGTGTCCAACCTCTCCTCTACTAGCAGCTTGCCTTTCTATTGCACTCCCGCCAAGACGTCAAGTTAGGTTTTTCCTCCCCTGTGACTTTCTAAGTGAGAGATGGATCAGGTTATTTCTAACAAATGACCATGGCCACTTTAAAAGGCTCTTCCTTTCCATTCATGTCTTCTCAACTAGTGATGAGAATGAATCTGGCCGGGGTAATCTGTGGGCATCGAATCACAGATTCGACAGATGTGCCAGGATTTTAACCTGTGGGAGTCCACAGTCCACATGTCTGTCTGCGCTGACTGCCCCCTGCCCCGCTATATCCCACCAACTTCAGCTGTCAAGCCCTTTCCATACTGTTTGTTGGCCGGTGCCAAGGTAAAGTAGGTCAGCTAACTTGGGAGACCATCTCTGGTTAGCCTCCAGCAAGGTTACTGGTGCAGTTTTGGCCACCGAAGGGCTCCAGTTTTATTTCACAAATATGACGGAATGATACTAAAAATTACCATTGTAGTGGGCCAAAAGGAGGATCTAAAATCCTGCAAGAAGCCTCATGCATTATCTTAATGCTTGGGCATGCAAATTGAAAATGGGATGTCCAGCTTCCTGCATCATGAACAATCAAGAATCCAGGACACTTGCTTAAAATTATTTGGGTTGTTACAATGATTTTCTCAGCCTCCTGAGGTCTGTCTCTGTGCCAGTGCAGCAAGGACATGCTCATAAAATCCCTTTTTGTGTGAGGGAGCGTTGGCACTGGAGAACAGAGGCAGGGGTGTGTGCAGAGGGAGAGAACTGTGGGAGAAGCAGAGAGAGATCCACGCCACTTCTGTGAGATGCTTTTATCAAGGGTTGGGCAGGGGTAGGAAAGGAGGGAATCCCTAGATTGCACCTGCTTGAATTTGTTAAAATTCTGCCTTTTTGTCTCTTCTCCCCTCATTGAGGGACCAGTGCAGCACAGGAGGGAGAGGGAATTAGAGAGGAAGCTTTTATTTGTTGCAGAGCACTGCAATGAATTCTTTGTGTGTCCTTGAAGGAACCCCATATTTTGTAGCTGACCCTGAGCTTTAGCATCAGGAAAGCTTTTTTTTCCCCTTCTTTTTTTTTCCCTCTCTTGGCTCTAGTCCTATTTTTAGAGCTTGTCGTTTTCTCAGGGGCTTCACAGTCTATTTTTAAAAGACTTCACAGGCTGTGAAACCATTGTTATTTTCTCTAGGGTGGTGTCAACGAGGTGCCTATAGTAAACGTGTCCAGTATTTGCAGTAGGTATTGTTTTAAAGCAGAAAAACATTACTGTTGAATGTGGAAAATGGTTTTGCAAATACAGCCCCACTCCGAAGTGCTTTATTTCCACAGAGCATCCTTTTGCTTGCCTCATGACTTTCCCCTTTTCTGAAACACCGTTGGTCTGACCGTCAAATTGCTCACTGCTGCGTGAACCTGATCTGTACATTATTAGATCATCTAGAGTGACTAGATCTGGTTTGGTCCAAGTCTTGCAGCATCTTTAATGTTTTTATAAAGCTCTTTTTTTGCCTTTTATATTGGGAATGAGTTAAACAGCCCAGCTCTGAAAGCAATGTAAGGAAGAGTTTGAAGGGCTTAAAATACGAACAGTAGCAAATATTAGTAATAATCATCATGATATCATCAATTTCGGTGGCATTTCTCAAATGAATCCAGTATAATCACAGCTTCTTTTTACCTGTGGGGAGAAAGAAAAAAGGAAAAAGCCAGGAACAGTTATGTAAAGATGTGGGAGCAGATGTACTGCTGGTGTAAGTTGGCACTGCTCCACTGATGTCAGTCAAACTAGTTGATGTGGGGGAACATTTGTCTGCAAGGGAAGCTAGTCTCAAATTTACCAGTGAGCTATGGTGGCTTCATAAGCTACCAGACATCAGACATAGTACCTGCCCATGTCATGCTCTGATCCCCTCACAAATGTGAGGGACAATGTCTATATTAAATCTCTTTCATGGATGCTTAAGCCAATGTCTCTTCTATACTGCCTGCTGGAGACAACACTGTCCAAGAGGAAAATTCCTGCTCTTCAACCCATGTGCAGTCATTCCTTGAGCTGTAATAGCTCAGCTGTGCCTTTGAGCACCAAGTTTACAGGCCACGGACATGTGCAGAGCACCTCCTTGATCAGCTTCTTATGTGAATGCCATGACTGAGGGAATGTCTCCATGGGAGGTGGTGAGCCACCCTTCTCCAGAATCTCAAGGGCATTTAGGAACCTAAACTTCCTTGTTTCACTAAAATTTGAGATCATAAATACTTTTGCACATTTGAACCCTGGCGTGCACTATGGGTGCTGGGCAAGGAAATAATGCACAGTACACAAGAATGGCTCTTATTTCCACAGTCCTTGCTCTGAGTCCTTTCCCTGAAGTATGAAACATCCAGGAGCTTCACAGCTGGTGGCATTCATTTCAGTTATAAGCCTCCAAGGGATTTCTCTTCCATGAATTTGTCCAGCTGCCTGCTGAACCCTTGTAAACAATTACCATCCACAACATCCTGCAGCAAGGAGTCCCACAACTCAGCTCTCCCATGTGGAGAGTGACCTTCTCTTGTTTGAACCTGCCTCTTTATTTGTTGCGTCCTCACTCATAACTTGACTTCACTGGATTGCTTGAAGGCTCTAAATTCCCTAGCATTCAATTTCGGTTCACAAAAGGCCCATCTCAAGTTCACCAGGAGACCTGTGAACTTTTGTGAACCTAACCTGAGACTTGCGTTTGTAACCAAACCAGAGGAGTTTTGCCTAGGTTTGCATTTCATTGCAGATGCCTTACACTCTTCGTATAATCCCACTGGGCAAAGAACGATCATTTAGAAGCCCCCAAGAAAACTGCCTGACTTCAAGTTATTTCGGCATCAGCCCTCTGCACCATACCCTGAACGCTGAGAAGCCACCTATTCTGGTTTGTGCTCTTGGCAGCTGAGCTGGTTGGCTGGTTTTGAAGGTGCAACTGCCATAGCAGATGGCTGTGAGGTTAGCAGGGAATTTATTCAGAGTGATGCTATGCACAAACCAGGCTGTCTTTCCTCAGAGGGAATGGCAATCAAGAGCACGCTCACATACCCACCCACATCTGCACACTAACATCCCAGCGCTACGTGGTGACCGAGGAGCGGAGGAGACAGCCTGTCTGTCACACACCAACTCTTCTGTGCTGCTTTACCCCACAGTCTGTGCCAGCTCAGCAGGGCTGTTGGCTCCGTCTGCACTGCTGAACAGCGGAGGTGTTTCATGAATAGATGAACCTGCTCTGGTCATAGGGGAATAGGGCTGAAATGGTGCAAAGCCTCCATCTTGGGCATATCCTTTTAGATACCCTTCATGACCCATGCCCAGTCAGCAGTCCTAGGTCGCTGTTGTACTTCCACTGCAAAATGGGTATCGGCAGTCTGTAGCACTGCTTTTCCAAAGTAGTGGTTTGTAGGAGGCTCAACGTATGATGGGAGTCAAAGAGTTGGGACAGGAGGGATAGAAATAATTCACTATTTTCCTGGGAAACAATACTATGTTAGACATTGGTGTTGCAGTGAAGATGTCTGAACACAGAGAAAGCTGTAAACCCTCAAGAAGTTTCCTCTAAAGTGTCTGTTTGTAAGAGCCAAGCATCTCCACCACGTGCTGAAGAAGATATGAAGGACCCTTGGTCAGAGCCTGTGATGACTCAGCAAAGACACCAGCAGGTAATGGGATTTGAGCTGCCGGCTCCTTGACTTCTTTCTCTGCCCCTAGAGTAACTGCATTAATTTTTATCTTTAAACATTCCTGCTACATGACAAAAAGCCACCGATGGTACCAGCTCTGAGTCATGCCAGCATATTTGTATGCTGGTGTATTTAGGAGCAAAGCTGTTGGAGTTCAATAAGTATAAAGCAGCACTTGATAAGTGAAGTAGTGGTAGTAGTAGGCTATTTAGATAAGGGAAAGGGAGGTGTGGTATGCTGTCAGTAAGTACTTGGCACCTTGCAGTATTGGCCCCAAATGAGGTTGGCCCAGGCTGGTTTTAAGCCACTGGATTTCCTGCAAGTTAAATTCCTTTCCTCAGGCTTGGAGGACATATCAGTGTTATACGCCCAATGGGAGGCAGATTTAGATAATGAAGTGTACTTTGCTGTGGATCTGTTCTTACCACTACGGCATTTGAAGACCATATCTGCTAAGTGATATGACTCATATATCACCTCTGTTTGTTCTTTTCACCTCAGGCTGTGGTCACACAATTAATGACCGCTGATATGGGACTGGTGCAGTACTGGATCATCCAGCAGGACCAGCTGGGTCTGAAACAAGGTGCGGATGTTTTTCACGTTTCTGCTGAACTATTGATAGCACACATGGTAGTTGCTTAGGGTAGTTGCAGGAAGGATAGCACCTGCTCTGACATAAGGCTTGATGGGACAGAGGTAATTTCGTATACTTTAGGGTGCCTTTGAATGGGCACAGTGACTTTATATGCTTTTGCTATGTGGTTGTGCCATTTTTGCTTTAGCACCAGGAGTGTTAAAAACAAATCTGCAGTGTCACTACGCAGGGTGCCTGTGAGGCATCCCTTGATCTGTAATGCCCTGGAGTTTTACAGTCTCTTGCTGGACCATGCAAACATGCTAGCACTGGGGCATGGATTTAGGGCCATCCTTAAGAGATGGCACTGGCACAGCTGTTGCTCCCCAGCTCCCTAGTTGCTTTATTCCACAAAGAAATGATCCCTGTGACCAGACCAGTGCTCTGCCTGTTCAGTCCTGGTTTCCAGTCTCTCTTTTGCAGACCTCTACACATAACCCAGAAACTCACTTGCTCCCCTGAAGTACAGCCGAGAAGCCTTTCATTCAGTTTCTAACCAAGCCCTTTGTTCAGTTCTGCATGCAAACAACCTCTGCTTGTCAGACTGCAGTTTCTGGGTTACTGCTCTGCAGAGCCCTTGCAGGTGTTTCAGGGGAATTGGTTAGCTTCTAGGTAATGGGTTACCTCTTTGCTTCCAGCTGCTAGAGGGCATTGAAAGAAGCTAAAAATACATTTCAGCTGACACCTAATGTCACTTCTCCACGTGAGGGGTTTGTGCAGTTGCCACAGCGATGTTAAGCAATTACATAGGGGAGGGGACACAAGCCTTATTTTTGTGAATAGAGGGGGAGGTGCCCATGAGAAAAATCCCTCTATGAAAAGGCTGTGGAGCCCGGTGCTTTGATGCCTGTGTTGAAAAAGCGTGCAGTTAAATACTCACAGATTTAGACCAACCAATCATGTGTGAATGCTATTTTTGGAAAGCACAGTACAGAAATATGGCACATGCATCACATGTGAACTGGGAAAGTGCAATCTATTTTTGGAGCCTGTTTGCATATATGCTGAGTCAAGGTTTGCACACCACAGAGCAAGCCTGTACCTAACATCTCTTAAATCTGCTTTAGCAAGGTTGTTAGCTTTCAAGCAATGTGTGGGTCCCACAAAATCCTTTCTCCCCAATTTTACTAGCATCTCAGCATTGCAGGGAAATTAATTAGAAAAGCCAAAAAATTAATTGAGAAAGGGAGCCATAAGGAAAGGGGAAACAATTTAGAGTTGAAGGGGAATGGGTTCTGCAAAAGTAATAGCTAGGTAAGTGCAGAAAGGCTAGAAAAGCATTAAAAAGTACGGAAAGGCTCTGAAAGAGGGTGGGAAATTTACACCTTGTTCTATCTTTGCTAAAGCAAACCTATATATAGGGAGCAGCCCCTAGAGAAAACAGGAATCAGAGAAAGAAACTGGAAGCGCGTTGCATGAATTACAGCCAACCCTGGCCTTGTGGGCATGGAAGAAAAGCCCCTAGGTTGCTAGGACTGTCAGGCTGCATGGCAAAGGGATGCTAGCTGAGGATAAAAAAGGCTGGCTGGCTGGCTGGTATTGGTCTCAGTGGGTGGACTCTGTTCTGCAGGACACAACCTTTTGCAGACTGCCTTGCAGAGCAGTGCTGCTGTCCTCACAAATGATGGAAACTAAAATAGAGGTCCCCATATGGCCAGAGGTTTTGCCTAGCAAGGGATGCTTCTTTATCAACTATTTCCAGGAGGCAAAGACCTCAGATACTGAGCAGACAATTAGGCTGCTGCAGACTGCTGTGGTCATTAGGGGGGACCTCAGGTCCTTGTCTTCTCCTGCCCTGCCATGCCATTGACACTACTGTACTTCAGTGCTACAGTGCTGGTGGGAAGCAGCGGCACAGATCTGCAGAGGGGGTGGGAGTGGCGCTGACGGGGAGGCTCTGTCCACTCAGGTCTGACACTGGAGAACCTGCTTGGTCTTGTGTGCATGGAATTGGGGTTGCAGGCATGGAGAACATAGTGCTAGCACACCAGCAGGCACACCAGCCAGACAGGGGGGCTGGAATGTGGCTGGGCAGATGCCAGGGCAGGACTATTCTTTAAGAGCAGTTAGTCATAGCCTGCAAACCGCAGGCTGTGTTACCACTGCCAGTGAGAGCTGGATAAAGCATGACATAGCGAGGCTGAGTGAGCACAGCATGCTGGGGCTGCCCACCCAGTCGTCCCGCCTTACAGAGAGGGCAGCACCCAGGTGAGCAGAAGGTGAGCTGGGACATGGCATAACCTGAGCTGAACTCTTTCTCTTTACCTGCCCATTCCTACTTTCCATCAAGTCTCCTGCCTTGGAGGGTAGCTGTGGTATGAAAACACAAAGCAACCCTACAGAGAGCTGCTTTGCTCTGGGGAGGTGCACACAACGCACGTGCAGCTCGCTGGAGCAGTTCCCACGGTTCAGGAAAAGGCAGGCTGGCTTGTTTGGAAGGACCAAGATGGACTTCTGTTCAAATGAAAACCAGAAAGTGAGTGGAGCCAGGCAATATTCACACCTTCCACTCATGCAGCTCTGGGGGGAAGGGAAGGTGTTTGTATACTAAACAAGATGGGAAGGACAGCAAGAGCAATCTGAGGATTGGCTTGTTGGTGGAGGTCCAGATGAGGTCCAGAGCAGAAACATCCTGTATCCTTCACATCAAAACCAGCTCTGCAGAGTTTGTAGTGATGTTTTAAAGCCCTTGTCCTGGTGAGGTTGGCTGTAGAGATTGACCCGAGTGCCATCTAGTGATCTAAAAGCATAAATAAGTGGTATTCCAGCCAAATGACCATGCCACACTGCAGCAGATGCTCTGCACATTTCAGTCAGGAAAAGCAGAGAAGCAGCCCGTGTTGCTGAGGTAGATCTCCATTGAGTAGACAGCAGTTTCCTGAAGGCCAAGTCTGGTGATGTGCAGAAGAATGGTTTGACATCAGACATGTGAACCGCTCAGCTGAGTTCAGCTGAGTCCCACGAAATCTGCACTGCTGCAGAATGTGCAGAGTTGTTGTGTTCCCAAAGTGTGGGCAGCAAACAAGCCATTCTGTTGCAATCTACACGAAAGGTGACAAGCTCTACCCATGAGCAGCAAGCATTGGGTTTTATACATTCCCCCAAAAGCCTTCTGAGGTCGCAGGTGTAGAAGGATTTGACTAATATCATATTGTTTTTCCCTCTGACGATACTAGATCACCCTAGAGGCTGCCTTTCAGAAGATAGCAGTGCTTTCTGAAGCCCATCAGTTGCAGTGCTGGTTCAGCTCTTGCATAGCTGCTTAGCATATGCCCAGCGTATTTTGTGTAGGACTGTGGGTAGACACCGCAGCAGCAAGGGGGAAAGACATTAGCCCTGTTTTCCTGCTCCCCTGACAGGAATGGCACTACCACCATGCATCCTCTTACAGGCTGCTGGGGAGGCATGAGGAGCTTCAGCAGTGTAAGGTGGCAGAACCTTGGAGCACGGGCTATAGAGGGAAAGGGAGCAGCAGTACCCTGACACAGTTAGCATCCCTCTCGCGCTGATAACACCATGTCATGCAGCAGGATACAGTGAAGAGGTGGGATTCATGCTGATCTCTGTCGGGAGGGCACTGTTGACTCAATTTGTTTATTCAGTTGCTAGAGTCATAGATGTCAACACAGAGACAGATGTCAACATAAGAACTGACACATACCTATAAACAGGATAAGACAAAGCATGAAGCATGCCTGGCAGACTGCATCCCATGCGTGCGCTCCTGGTGTGTTTAACCCTGATGGAGCTAGACGCATGTGCTCCTTTCTGGGCCCTTCTCTGCCTAGGTACATGTGGTTAGGAAGAGTCTGTTAAAATGACATATATTCCGCTTTTCTTCTTGTGATCACAGAAAATAAAAAGTGAAATCCACTCCACCAAAGGAAAAAAAAATAGGTTTGAAATACACATGGGACTGGGGATCTCAAGCCCTAGTGTTGAAGGTGAGCCTGAGTTTAAAAGCAGAATGGCTTAAAACAAGAATAAAACATGCAAATGTTGATGTCATTTCCAAATTTGGAAAGTGGATACCAGCCAAACAAATGCCAACATAACAAGGCCCACAAAACAAACAAATCAGAATTCCCCTCCAATTTTCAGTGTATGCCACAAAGGCTTGAACACATATCCAAAATCTGTGGAAAGGCAGAGGAAAATCATGCAGGTCTCCACTTTTAAGCAGTTCTGCTAGAATACCTTTTTCATTTTGACACCATTTTGTTCTTCATATAACCAAAGCAGCACTTTTCCAGATCTTAGTTTGGACTGGTTTCTGATTAAAACCACTTAGGTTCATAACCTTCCTTTCTGCAACCATAGATCCTCAGCCCTAGAGCCTAGGTTGACTCTAAACGTAACTTGGAACTGCTGGAAATCTGAGCGGTCATTTCATTCAATACTCAGCTCATGTCCGGGAACTTTGATGAACCTAACCTGAGATTCATGTTTGTAATCAAATCTAAGCAGCAATCAGTCTTGCCTGGGTTTTAGTTTCACATAAGAAGGTGCCCAACTTCTTACCTGTCTTCACCTTGACCAGGCAGTGGAACATTCGGCTATCTCCTTGCATATCACCAGTAGCTTTTCAGGTTATATAGCCAGCCTCCTTGTCTTGAAACTAGTAACCCACCCATTTGTGCTTCATTCTCATAAAACTTGCTTATTCTGGTTAGTGTTCCCTGCAGCTGACGTGGTCGGCTCTGTTCAAGGAATGACTCTCTGCCCAGATGGTAGCAAGCCTGATAAGGACTCTTTTCAGAGCTATGTACAAATCATGCTGTCTTCTCTTGGATGGATTAGAGTCAACAGCACCATAATTGCAAACCCACGCACCCACCTCTGCAAACTAGCATTCCAGGACTGTGCAGGAAAACAGAATGCCTGCCTGACCCACACAAGTCTGCCGTGCCAACAAACCTCCCCTGCTATAAGCAGAATTAGAGATAATAGATTATTAGTTTAATTCACACAGCTTTTCTTGTGAAGTGGCTATTTTCCACTGGAGAAACTGAGGTGCAGCAAATCAAAATGCTTTTTAGAGGTCAGGCATACATGCAGGAGCAGAACATTGGACAGTGACCACACCATGTACAGAAGTGATGATCTTAGTGTTAATTCAGTGTCTTCTATACTGCTTTGCAAAAATAATGTGAAAGAATACTTGTGTTTGCATCCTCTCTACTCTCAGATTGTCTTAACTGTCTGACTGCTTGTGTCTGAAGAAGTATGCCACAATCTCAGGGGACTCTATGGTGCTCACAAATAGGTGATTATCAATAAATTGTTATTTAAAAGCCTAGTTATGTTAGCTTGCATAGATCAGATAAATAAATTACATAGTCTGTTCTGTTTCTAGATTGCTGAATGTCTCAGACTCTTACTGGTCTGGAAGAAATAGTCTCATCAATACATTTAAAATGACTTTGGATATTGTGAATGATTCTGAATGCACTGCTTCTTTGAACTGTCTGACCACTAGACTTTTTTTTTTAAGAAATTAGTTAATTCACAAGGTTTAAAACCAGAGCTTGACTAATATCTCTCAGAAGCAACGGGGCTCTATGGTATAGGATTTTTGTTTTCAAAGCAAATGCCACTCTTACTTGTGTTAACATCAGTGGTAAATGTGCCACACTGAGTACCTTTCTCTTGTGAGGACATAGCAAAATCCTCTGGTCCTTGACGCACAGCATCTCTTCTAGAGCAAGAAGGTTTGAAATAAATAAGCAGTGAGCTTCCTAGGGTATCCCAGACAAGCCTGGGGACTTACAGGCATGGCACATGGCAATCTCCTGAAGCAGTAGCTGAAAGCAGGGACATCCTCGGTCCTCTCAGATGGCATCAGATGTCCATGATTAAGCAACCAAACTGAGCCATGGAGATCCCATTGATAGCCAATGGAGCCAAGAGAGAGCTTCTGCTTGTCTGAAGCAGGCTTTGGCTGGTGGTCAGCTGGGTCACTGGGCTCCAGGAGCCTGCACTGGCTGGATTTCGTCTGATTGCAGAACAAGCTTGAACAACCAGCCTGAATTACAGACACTGTCACAGGCATGGTCTTCATCTTGAGCTCAATCTCTCCCCAGCTGAGATGGCAAATGAGGTTGTGTAAATATAAGCCTGCCCCTGTTCTCACTGATAAGAGAAGGAAGAATGAAAAGAAGGAAGAATGAGCTGCATAGACTGGTAGCAGTAGCAGTCTGGGGAAGATGTTTTGGAACATCACTGCTGGGCATCCCATGCAGGTTGAAAATACTAGTCGGTACTTTGGTCAGATACGCATGTGGAATTTCACGTATATAATAACCAGCTATAGCAGCCCTCTTTCAAGACTAGGGCTAAAATATACTCTGCATTGTCAATGTCTGTTGGCTGTGTACAGTTTTACATGGAGAATTATAACCTAGCAAAAAGTATATTGTTACCTTATGCACAGCTTAAGTCACAGAGTCTACTACTAGTGACGGCAGTAAAGCAGGCCATTTTGAGCACTACACTGGTTTTGCCTGCTGGGTTATTTTGTTGGCTGAATATGTGAATAATGTCTGAACAATAAGTAAGCTCATTTTAACTTTTGGGAAGAGGCCCAACCCTGTGATGCTGGTCTTAATATTTGAAGTGGAAGTAGCTCCACTGAAGCTGATGAAAATCCAGTGTTATTTGAACCTGGTCCACAGCATGCACCCATCTCCCTTTGGGTGACAGAACTGGTGGCAACTTCTGCTGTGTGGCACCTGTGTCTGCAGGTGGCCCATTAAATACCTCTGTGGTTAGGGGCAATAGAGCTGAGTTGTTGTATAGGCATGGACCCAGCAAAGAGCACTTGAAGCACATCAGGAGCATTGTTGACTTCATTAAGACTACGTGCCTGTTTAAACAGCTGTTTGAGAGCCCTGTTGAATCAAGCTTTACATATCTAATAAAGAGCCCTGAAGGTTGAGGTTCATCTCTGAACATAACTTTATTTGGTTTAAGCCATCCATCACATTGAAATAATGCTGTTGTTGGGTAGGAGATATGACTATTTTTATGGCTATGTGTAATATTTTCCCTTCTCGCCAAAGTGCCTTTCTGAGTGATAAATGTGTAGGTTTCCTGCTTCCCTGTGTCTGAAGGAGCAGAGGAGGCTGGCTGGGTGCAGTGCCTTTTCCCTGTTTATACAAGCAGCGCTGATGGAACGGTGGAAAGGGCTGGGCTGTAAACTGGTAATGATCAGTCTGCAGATGCCCTTTCGCAAGCGGCACATCGGCAGGCTGATGCAGAACAGGAACTTCTTGTTTACACAGCTCACCATCTGCATCGCAGTGGCACCATCCTCCCATCTGCGTGCACAAACTGGAATGCTGCCCCCATAAACAGCGCGCCTGGTTAACTCGTTGTAGCCTTCTGAGAACCCAAAGTCCTCCCACAATTCTGACATTATCTTCCCCCCACACCTGGGATGGCTGCTGTAATCTGAACTTGCATGACACAGCTGTAACCATTTAATGCTAAAAAGATCATGGAAATGAAGCAATAAGTGGAAATGGAGGACTCATTCTATTTGGTAACCTGCTGAAGTTTCACTGTGAAAAGTTTTATGCGTCCTGTTGGTCTCTACCTGAGGAAGAACCATTAGTTAAAACAAAAGTAAGATTTTTTTTTTCTTAGGTAGTGAAGGCAGGAATGAGTCATGGTGAGTTGTTGTAGTCAAATATGCAATCACCAGAGGATTAAACCGTGCCACAGACGATGACAAGGCCATCAGTCACAGGGCTCAGTTAAACACTACAGCCTCCATGGACTTAATCACAGCCAGGTGCCATATTAAACATGGCTTGTCCCTCTCTGCAGTTACCAAAGTGATGATTATAATTGTTTCAGTGAAGATATCTTCATCAGGTAGTATGCTAATGCTGCAGTTTTCCTAGCAAAGGCTAATGTGATCCTCTAATGGTTTCACAATGAAACTTAAACTACAGGATGGAAAGGACCATGAAGCAGTATCTCCAAATGAAGCCACACTTTGTCTAGGTGCTGATTTTTTTCAAGTCTGCAGTGACAGAGAGGATTGCAAAGAAGTGCATGTGCAATGCCTGTACAGGAACTCCTTCAAGTTGGGCTCATGTCTCTTTTTGCTAGGTGGGAGTTCTGAAACTTGCCTGCTCTTAGACCAGTTGAAACACGGCGTTATTTATCCTTCTCAAACAGGGACAGATCTAAAACATCTGCAAATATCTACTCTGAGGCAAGCACGGTGGCATCTGATCGTTCCCTCAGCAGAGCTCTTCCCACTTCCTGCACCCGTCCTGCATCTGTGTGACACTGGAAGGCAGGGGAACAGTCAAGTCACCAGCTCTTGCCTGACATGTTGGTGATTGTCTGTTAGGTCATCCAGTTGTTGCTGTCCCATCCTTAGAAGCATCCCAGGCTTAGCCTCTGCCCAGATGGGGTTTGCTAGATCCTTTTCCTCTCCTCATGACCCATCCATTATTATCTCTGTTCTTCTGTGGATTTGGGCCTGCCAAAGAAGTCTTTGTTCTTTACCTTTTTCTGCTTGTTTTTAATTTTTTTTTCTCCTTGAAAAATAGATAGTTATTCTGCACTCCATGTCTAGCTGAAACAAATGCTGTCTTCTTTTTCCTTTACACCTGCTTTTGAAGACCCGAAATGCTGCCAAAGTTCCAGTGTTCCCCAGTGTCCTTAAATGCAGTAAAGATGTTTTCTTCTTCAACACTTTCTACCCTTTCTGCTCCCCTCTGACAAATGAAGGTGTCTTTTCAAACGTAAAACAAGCAGTTCTTTTTCTTTCTACTGGTGAGTGGTTTTGTGTCAGGATTGCTCCCAGAGAGGATTGCCAAAATCTTCAGAAGAGTGGCCCCACTTTCTGTTTCCGGAGGCTTACATCCTCCTTTCAGAAGCAGCAATTTTATGTATCTTGCCCTTAGCTTGACAGTTTGTTGGAGAAAGCAAGGCACTGGCTCCAAGGAGTACCTTTGTCAGCACCCATTGTGCCAGGCACTAGCAATCTATATTTGCAACCAGTTTCCACAAAGCAAGGACAGTTTCTTTCTCATGAGACTTCTGCTGCTGTGTAGGTCTGAGAAACTCATGTATACAGCCCCCAAGCCCTTCATTTACCAGTTGAAAGACCACTGGTAGGAGTGATGTGTGTGGACCTGCCGTAGTGTTCCTGCCTGAAATGCAGATGTTCTCTGCAGTGCAGAGCAGAGGTGATACAACAACCATTTCGTGCAAGTGGTGCTTCTGTGTGCGTGTCTTGACTTAGCCCTTTATCCCTCTTCAACTCAGCATCAGCCTAAGCTGCCTATGTAGTAAAGGACTTTCTTGGAGTTTTGAGAAACTTTTTTTCTTGTTTTCTACTCCAGCTGCTAGGCTGAGGTACTTCCTTATGGCAAGAGTTTCTCTACCACTTTTTGGTGAATATATAGACCTTGATGTTCTGACCCTTCTTCCAGCTCATTTCATGATCTAATACCCACTGAGCATTAAGACTCAGGCAGAAATACCCTGAAGAACAGGAGGCAAACCAAAGTGCATCCTGCTTGTGTTGGGCCCAAGGTCTTCCAGCACTTGATTTGCTGGAAACATACAGTTTTTTGTAGACTCTGTTTTTTACTTAGTGGCAGGGGGCATGTCTTGTACTTTATTGCATGTCACTGTTTTAAGATACAATTTCAAATGATGAAAATTTTCAGGGTAAAACTTGGATTAAAATCCCAATTGTTTTCACACGTTCAACTGTCTTACTCTAGGTGCCTGGAAATGAATCAAAGGAGCAATGGAATTTGGGTCATCCCATGGATGTGCCATTGTAGCCACCAAATCTCAGCGTATGCCCAAACACGATCTTGTCTAATTCTCCATTCTGTTTTGCAGAGACCATAAGCAGAACATGAAGGATGACTTTGACCCCTTGTAGAGCAAATCCTGGTGAAGAAAAAATGTTTTATGTTGAAGGGAGTAAAACTGATATTTTTCAAGATAATTGTGAAAAACCTATGGGAAGACAGGATAAGTCCAGTGAAAGGTGGGAGCAGGTGACAAAGTCCTTATGCACATACAGTTTAACAAGCCAGCACCACCTTTTTGCCCTTTTTCTCAGCTTAAGAAAACCTGCTTGAGGTTTCTTACACTGGCAGAGTTTTCTTATCCACAGTGGGAGTTTGTTTACTGTTACACATTTGTAGAAGGTGTGAAAGAGCTTTTGTAAAAAAGATGCTGGTAGTGAGGTAATTAAAGGCAGGGTGATGAACGTGACAGGCCTGCCGTGCTAGCTGTCAGCACTGGATTCACGGCTGTGCAGTGCTTGTGCTTCCTACACCTACGTTGAAGGCCTCCTGTCCCTAATCCCTCTGCTCCCCCACCCCTGAGAGTTGCTCCTGCCCAGCTCCCAGCTCCCTGGGCTGAATAAGAAATGGGAAGCGCAGCCTGAGATTCCTGCAGCCATTCTGCTGTGCTCATCACCGGCCAGCTCCCTCCTTTGAGAAAAAGGTGTGAGGGTAGCTCTGCTGGCAGTTACCATGCTCCTACTCTTGTCATAGACCCCGAGGGGAGAGATACGGGGATCATTTTACCTGGGGACGTGATAACTCCCCATCTTACTGTCTGCAAAATACTCATCTTGCAGTGGAATTTGAAGGGTTAGATTTGGGGGCTGATGTGAGTGGCTGCTGATGCTGGAGCTACCCCCAGGAGAGCAGCAAGCAATGGACCCAGCTTGGTAAAGGGATCATGTTTGTCTGCAAGGGACTGACAACACTCTGCTGTTGTGGCCTGAGAGTCTGACACTCTCTGCAGAGGGTGCTTGCAATGGGAAGCCAGCCTTGCGTGTGTTATTTATTTCCTCTTGATGGTCTGGCAGACCAAAAAACCTTTGGGAGTGCACCAAGAGTGTGTATGTGCATTAGAGGACTAACCCATCGTCTTCAGCTGGAACTAAATATTCCACAGGCAGCATCTGAACTCCTTGGGTGAAAGGCAAGACACAAGGTCCTTTGCAACAGGTCCTGAGGCTAACTGAGAGCTAGGATGGGAACCCAAGTAATGCTCATCTCTGGTAGAGTTATATTGTTCTGACCTCCACAGTCCCTTGCTGAACCTCTGTCTCCTGCGTTGTTCCCTGACTTCTACCCTGCTTCTGGGAGCTGGGTAGCCTTGCCTGTACCTCGCCACTCTTGCCAGCCATTAGAGCCTGAGCTGATGGAGGCAAGGTTAGGAAAACATTACTTTGTTTCTTCAATGGATTAATGTCAGTTCTCGACCCATTTTATGACCGCCAACTAACCTGTAATTCAGAGCTTCTGTGAGCGTATTAGCTGAATTCAAACAGCTTCTGGTGCTGCAGTTCCACTTCTCACTACCCTGCACTAACCACAGCTTCCCTCTTGGAATCTCAAATTTTGGCCTTGGTCAGTGTAATTCAGTAACTCTAAAAGATTATTTTCCTGTTTGGTCTTCTAAGCTTGCATGGAAATGGTGTTGCTGATTACCCAATATTCCCTAGAAATTTGGTGGTACTGTTATTCTAGCCCCATAGTGCTAAATTAGCTCCCCTTCTGCTCTGTGGGGAACCGTTTTGCCGCAGTCCTCCTCCAATTCTGCCGAAATCCTGAAACTCCCTTGAAAAAATTTCTAGTTTGCATTACGGGTAATACCATGAAGTGAGGGAAGTGGGGAAGGTTGTTATTTGATGTTGGCAGCTGCCAGGGTCTTCCTCCCTCCTCCACTGCTGGGGGGGGTAGCACAGCTCCATCTACTAGTGTGTAGTACAGCCACTAACTCATCCTGAGGTTCGATGCAGAGATGCATGACCAGTTTAAATGCTGGGACATGCCCACAGAAACAATACAGCAGACTGTGATTACAATGGTCTTTGCATACATCAGGTCAGTCTGAACTGGAGATATATGTGTATGTGCATGTGCATATATATACACACATGTATATATACACGCACAAATCTCTTTTTGTCTTCAAGCAGCTAATGTGACTGCCTTTGCAGCACAACTGGATGTTATGAGCTTCTTTTGCTAGTGGTTGAATTCATGGCTTTGTTTTGACAAGCATCATCCTGAAAGAAGGTCTACACAGGACCTTGTGGTGGAAATTAATCAGCGAAGGTCTCAGATGCCAGACATTCAGACCCAAGTAGGCTTCTGGAAAAGGATCAGGTACAAAGAACCAGCTAGATGTGTTTTCCTTCCATGTGAGAATCAGACAGCAATGCAAGCTGCAGGAATCAGGACAATTCACATTCCTTTGGGAATCAGCTATCTATGTATTTTGTCAGAATTGGAGAGTATATTGAGCAAGTAGCACAACTCCAGACTGCTAGGTACCCGCTTGTCAATGATGCCAGAGGTTTCTTCT
Organism: Balaeniceps rex; assembly: GCA_013401315.1. Classification (NCBI taxonomy): domain Eukaryota; kingdom Metazoa; phylum Chordata; class Aves; order Pelecaniformes; family Balaenicipitidae; genus Balaeniceps; species Balaeniceps rex. The sequence goes on from VYZW01052509.1 coordinate 191,567, forward strand.
GCTGAAAATTTTTCTGTTTGTGTTGCCAGCAATTAAAAAAATTGTCCTTTTTCCTTTGGAATTACGCATTTATGCCACTCCTGACTGTGGCTTGTCCTGTCAGAAATGAGACCCATTTCTTTATCTTACTGAGAGTCCACTGCCAGAAATGTAATGAATATGCTCCTCCAGCTGAGGACGTCCCATGGATTTCTTTTTTTCCCAGCAAGAAGAATCTTTGTTCTTCTTACTCTCAGTCATATGGTCAAATTCATGTGTGTGTGTTTTTCTGCTTGACACTAAACTCTGCTTTCTAAACTTTGCTTTACAAAGGTGTTGTTATTACACATTTTCACTCTAAGTTGTGTCTGTTTTCTACATGATAGCCTTTCTTTCACCCTAATGTGTTTTAAGCAGTTTTATGATAAGCCAGTATAGCAGCTGTAAAGGGGTTAATGTTTTCCCTTCTGCAGCATGTAACAGAAGTCGGAGAACAAGAAGGCCAAAGGATAACTTCTGTGTTCAGTACATAAACAAAAAAACTGAATTGAGAAATAAATGGCAGTGCAAGAATTTCAGCCAACTTTCACTGTTCTCCAGGGCAGTTACAAATCAAGTGGAAAAATACAGGCAAACATTGTCATGCAGAGCATCCCTATGGGTGACAGATATGCTAAGCATTGGACCGGTCATTTACAAATCTTCCTTCATTTATGCTGCTTAGGAGGATTTGCTGAGCTGATTTTAATTTCTTATTATTTTTTCTCTTGAAATACCTACCAGCAGTAATTCACAAATACCTTTCAATTCAGAGGCCAGTAAGAGAAGGTAATTCACCATTTTTTTAACTAACACCATGCTTGGACTGATGGCATCAAAGACTGCATGGAGAAGTAGTAGCTTTTATTAGGCCAGCTGATAAAATTGGAAAACACAGCCAAGCGTTCTGTCACACAGTCCCTTCATCAAATGGAGTGCTATGTTCATTATCATGTTACTCCAATGTAATACTACTGTAAATCTACAGAAATCAATGCAGTTACATTAGCATAATATTAGGGTACCCCAGCAGTAAATCAGGCCATGAGTTGTTGTGGTTGATGAGCTCTGAAGCAGAGCTTTATTTCCTGCAAAGGTCAGGGTGATGGATTGTGCATCAAATTTTACCTTCTCTGCTACACGTTTATTTCTAAGTGGTCTTTCACAAAATAGCAAAATAGGGCATATCTTACCCTTCCACATAAGCTAGAGCTTTTCTGAATTGAGTCAAGATGACAAATAAGGTCCTTGATCCTCCTGGATTTGACAAAAAGACTGTGTCTGTTGCAGTAAACCCTCGTGTGTCTGGGAGCTTTCCTGGGCGCTGGAATGTGACCGCCTGCGCTAGCAAAGCCCTGCAAGTGCCCAGGCATGAACTTGACCTGTCCTAACTAGCACTCTGGTTTGCATGCAGCCATCTCGTGTTGATGGATGTGATCATTTACAAGTGCAGGTGTAGGTCCTTCCATGCCAGTTGGCATCTGTGCCTGAGAATGCTTGGTTGGTCTAGCACAGGGCAGGTGTAACCAAATTATCTGAGGACAAAAGTGTAGCAAAACAGTCAGAATCTCCTGTACCTCACCCACCCACAAGGATCAGCTCTGAAATTGGTGAAAGGTTTTGTTCAATATCTCCTGTTCAGCCTCTGCCATTTTAAAACTGCATGTTTTATAATGCAGTTCCCCTAGCTTGCTGGAGGAGGAGAACCAGAACAAGCATGGTGTCCACATGCAGGTCCACACTCGCTCTTTCATGCTGTCTGGGTGGCCTGGGCATGAGTAAGGCTGAGCCATTGCTATCTACTCTACCAGCAAGTAGTCTACCTGATCTTGGCTTTTCTTTATCTCTGGGAAGACACTTTGAGCCAGAGCTGCCCCTCTGCTATAGTCACTGATCAGATGGGAAGTGCGTGGATAACGGGTCTCCATACCTGACTCATGTCATTTCCCTATCTCAAACTGTAATTAGCCCTGTCTCCCATGGTTCCCTGATGGATATGCAACACATTCAGTTTTACACTCCTTACCGGATAGTTAAAGAGGATTTCAGCAACTAGGAAGATGAGACAGCAGTGCATATGGATATATTGCTGTGGTGATGGTGACAGGGAGATCTACAGAGAAAACGAATGGGGGTAAAAAGAGAGTTCAGGGAGAAAGATGATGGCAAGGTGACAGATCACAGAGATGAATGTGAGCTCCAAGTTAGTGAGGGAAGCCAGGGGAGCTTGTACAATCTATTTGGTCTAAGAAGAATTTTATGGTTTGAAGGCATTCAGCTGATGGAAGCTTTGAAGAAAAAACAATGTTTACTGAAGTCAGGCAAGCAGAGACACCTATATTTGAGGGGAGTGAGTATGTGAGCAGCAAAGTTAGATCTAACAGGCTTAAATTCCACACTGAGGACTACAGTGATGAGGCAAAAAGGACCTGGGATGACTGGGTAAAGATAAGTAAGGATGAAACTTTTGGATTTCATGTCATGAGACACTATAAATGGAAGGAATTCTCTGACATGATGTAAACAGCACGTATAGAAAGGGGTTGACTAAAACTGGAGGAGAGTGAAAGGATTAGGATGGATGTCTAGAGATGCCATGAAATGTAAAGGTTCATCCCAGTTGCCACACGAAGCTCCACTCCTTCTCCTGCATGTAGACTTCTTGTTGAATACTGAGCCCGGGCTCCTGGACTCTATGAATAATGCCTATATGTGGTAAGCCTGTGTCTCTGTGGTGAGGTCTGAGAACATACATTCACATTTCTACACAGTGGGTATTTGATTTTTACAACCTCCTTTTGTGATCCTTAAAGGCATTATAAGACACAGCTTGGGAGTGTTAGTCTACGGAAATTGCTCCTGCAAGCCTGACCTCAAGCCTTATGACTGTCCAAACCAAATATAAAACCCATTAATTTTTTTTTATTATTATTTTTTCTCAGCCACAGAAGTGCTCAGGAGCCCAGATCAGTAAGCCCTGGAATTCAGGATGAAAATACAGCAAACTATTCAGACTGCTTCCTTGACAGGTCACAGGGAAGACAGAGATGTTTTATTTTGTGTTTTAACTATTTATACAGTGTAAGACTTTAAAGAATATTAAGTTAATATTAAGTGTTAATAAGTTGAGAAATGGTAAAGTGTTAAAAAGTTGAGAAATGCCAGAACTGGAGTCATTTGTGCTACACAGAGGTTTCAAAACCTTTGCAGTGGGACAGAAGCAAGTTCTGAAGATTTCCCCTGAAGTACCAGAGCAGGTGAGCCAGCAGTGGCTGGGACAGTCACTAGGGATGTGGGAGACTTGGGGATGAGGTCTTGCTCTGCCTTCTCCAGCATCCGCTGTAAGTGCCCCAACCCTAGAGCCATTACTGTCTCTCACTCCTTCCTACTGCAGCTGCTCCACTTTCCAAAAATAATTAAATATTCATTGAGGCAGGGACCTGAACCTCAGTTTCCCACATCCTGTGTGAACGCCTGAACAACAGCACTGTCAAATCAATCTCTTGCAAAACGCCCTCCTCTCTCAGCAAGTGTTTAAGTATTTATGCAGGTCAGATAGGCTCTAGCAGGGAAAACTGTGAAAGACCTGCCCTGGGGTAGAAATACGCTTCGGATGGGGAGAGAGGCTTTGCTCATGCATGAGAGAGACAGGAGACTCAGGCTGAAGTTCCCTGCCTAATCCAGGTGTTGAGAAACAAACCCACTTGTTATGTATGTGGTTAGTCAAGGAAAATACGTTTTTCACCCCCCTTTTAACCAGGGTTTTCCTCCTGGATCCAAGTGCTCTGTCTCTCCAGAGTTTTCATTGAATGAAAACATTCCCATGAAAGGTTTCTTTTTGTCATAGCCACATTTTCTAACAGCAAGCCCTTTGCTGAAAACTCCTGAACAAGCAATACAAAGTAGGGCTTGCTGCAGCCCAGCACTCCAGCTAAATGAACAGCAGGCAACATGAGCTAACCATCCTCTGCTTAAGCCTTCTGCAGGGAACAGAAATGTCATCCTTTGTTAGCGAAGGCACAGGGAGGGGATCCCAGTTTTTATCTCCTGGATTTCATATCTGTGGTTGGAAGGAGAGCACGGCTTAAGGGTTAGAGCTGTGGTTGCAGACAGAACGTCTGAACACAGACTTGGCGTATCGTGAGAAACAAAACAGATGAGAGTCAGTTCAGTCGTATCAGTGACTTGGTTAAATTTCCAGCTTTGCCTGTAATGACCTCATTTGCAAAGCAGAATGCTGCCTCCTTGACCCCTTCAAGTGAGGGCAGAGGTTTTGAGCTGTAATAAAGGTGGTGAATTGCAGCAGGGGATTAAAGCTACTTAGCAGAAGAGATGAAAGAGGATACGAAGTTGTTCACCTCTGTCTAAAGAAAACCAGCGTTTCATTTATGGCTTCTGTCTGACTGTAGCTGTGTGTCTGTCATGTCTAAACTGAGAGACTCACGGGTTCTGCCATGGCCACCAGGTTTGCAAATTGGCTAGAAGGAAGAGAAGAAAGTGAGGAAAAGAAAATGAGATATTAGTGAGAGGAGATATTAGTGAAAGATACACTAGTAATGCAGAGGACACTTAGAATGAAAGAAATTTCATGCGGAATGACAGAAAATAACAGAAATCTTTTAGCAAGCAGAGCTAAACTCTTTTACAGCTTTTCCCTGGGAAAGGCACTGGAGATGAAACCCACACGTTGTGCAGCAGCATGGGGCATGACCCAATCCACCTTTTGGCCATGCCTCAGAAGGAGCTACATCCGGACTCCTTAGCACCCACCCTTCCTCACCATGGTGCTCAGAGATCCCATGGCATGGGCAGCTGTCTTTGAGATCCCCTGCTCCCTGCGCAGCCGGGGGCTGATATGCCTGGGGGTCACTGCCCTCCTCTGCACAGGGAGCCTAGAGGTGAGGCAGGAACACACTACAATACCCCAAATCGAAGAGGCAGCAAAGTAGCAAGCAGCAGTGTGGCTCTGAATGGGTTTGCTCAGCCTCAGCATTGGCATTGCTGGAGGGAACAACAGAACTGGGGTAGGAATGGGTGAGGAGGAGGATGGCAGCCGCAGCTGTCCTGGTGTGTGGGGCCAGGAGAGTGGAGGGAGTGACAATTGTCAGGGCTTGAGCATGAATTAGGAGGTGGTGACAGCTAGGGTAGGAGTTAGAGGGTGGCACCGGGAGAAAGGAAGAGAGCGCCATGGAAGTACAGTATTGCAAGCTTACTCTTATGAGGCTCAGGAATGAAATAACTGGCCCGATCTTAAAACTTCATTTATCCCAAATAACACCGCAAATGGAGGTGACTGTTTTGGCACCAAGCAGACAATGGCACACCTGCAAAAAATGTAGATCTACCCTTGTCATGGGTTGATTGTAAAGCTAGAAAGTGCTCCTCTGAGGGTAGGGATGCCCTATACTCCAGTTTTGAGTCACAATTCTTGAAAGGACCCTTGGAGCAAACCAGATCAACCTAACCATCCTGGTGATAGATTTTAACTGGGTAGTGAGCCCAGACCCTGAGGTACCAGACAAGCTGTTGGAGAGAACAGAGCCTCAGTTCACACAGCATTGCCTTGGGTTTCCCATTTAGAGATTCAAAGCCTTCATGGGGATGCTTTGCACAACCTGATGTTTGACCTGCACAACCTGATGCCTGGAGATGGCACTCTCATGGGGACCTGTTGGATACCAGATCAGGATATTGGTGCAGGTAAGCAAAAACATCATGCCAAAAGGGGATACAGGGTATACCAAGTTTAACCCTGAGAAGGAGGAAGGAAGGGAGACCGAGGCTGCAAGCCAATTTGATGAAAATGTAAAGGGGAAGCCAGGAGACAGTGGAAGAGGGTCTGCAGCAGGGTGGGGTAGGGAGGAAGGTGAATTTGGATAAATAGAGACCCTGGGAAATGGAAGGGAAAGGCAGGGGCTAAGAACTGATTGAGAGAGAAGGGTGCAGACGAGAGTGCAGGGGAGAGATGCACTGTGCAGAGCTGAACCATTGTATGGCTAAATGAAGAGCCTGGGACTCAGGGGAAGAGCTCAAATCGAAATTCAGGGTGTGCAAATGAAAGATGGCAATGTTGGAAGCATGTGGGGCAAGAGGGGTCAGCTGTTGCAGGGAATGGGTGGATGCTACTGTGTCACTCACAGTACTTTTACCTCCATGAGACTGAAGAAAAGCTGAAACACAGAAGTTTTATCAGTCCTCTGCTGCTGGGAAATGCCTTTGAAATCTACTGACAAAGTGTTTGGCATATTCACCATCCAGGCGCCTGTGCTAGGAGACTACTATCTTCAGGCTCCTTTGTTCCCAGAGAGAGGGTCCTCCAGAATGGGAGTGATTCAGTGCAAATAAATTAGACCCCTGCTTTGATTCAACCACTGGAGAATTTGCTCCCCTTATGGGAAAACAGCATCCTAGTATAACACTAAGCTACAAATATCCCCTTCTCTGTTGTAAGACAAGACATCCCATACTTACTGGGTTATCTATTACAGCTGTTTGTTAATAGTGGTAGTCCCTTTATTGGCATCATCTGCCTTGTGTAAACAAGACATGCAAACCAGAGACCAGAACAAAAGGCTTCCTAATCCAGTCTAAATGTAAAACTGCCACACACAGTCTTGTTCCCACTGATGCCAGTGATGATAACTTTCTTGCTGACTTTGGTGGGAGCAGACTCCAGGCTTTCTAAAAGTAACTTCCAGAAACATCTTCAGAGAACATTTTTCTCTTCCCCTCAGCCACAAAGCCGTCGTTGTTCTTCAAGGACAAATACACAAAGTCATTAGGAAAAAATGCTGTAACAGTGCTTCAAAAGTACACTCTCCAGGAGAGTGAGTAAAGTATATTTCCTTTGAGTCTCAGGCTACACGTTACCTTCAGAGAAAGCTGCAGAAGCGGGAACAGCTCTCCCAGGACCTGATGGCAGTTCATTTATAGGATGTGTTTTAACTCTCCTTGGAGCTTTGAACTTCAAAGGTGTCTTTGAGCGCCTGCTCTGAAATTCTCCCGCAGGTTGGACAAACTCGTAACCTCAGCAGGTAGAAGGCACCTCCTTGAGTGGTGTCTGGGCCGTGCAACCCTATGGCTGCAGGTCAGAAGACCATGTGGCAGGTGGTTCAGAGCCTCTTTTCAAATGGGCTGCAAGCGGTTGAGAGAGCAGCACTTAATTAATTCAACAGTGAAGCTTTCTGCACATTTTTATGCTGCTAATAATCTGCTAACATTTTAAACCTTTACCTCTGAGGTTCTAATACTGTCAGGATCTACACCCACTTTTGCCAAAAGAAAAATTCATTACAGCTTTTTTGTTGAACTTGCATTCTCAGAAACCAACGCACCAATTCCCCCTTCCCCCAGGAATATTCTGCCCTTCAAAACCCAGTTTCTCTGTGATGGACCTTGCCAGACCAGTGTGGATTTATGGTATTTTCTGTGTTTCCAACTTCTAATAATCCTGTCTGACGGTAGAAATTGTGGATCTTTTGGCATTCAAAGCTGTTGCAGGGCAGATGAGCACCTTGTATTCTCATGGAAGACTTGACTTGTGCTCCCTCATCGTCCATGGCTGATCAGTTGTTGTTTTGGGACATAAAAACACACCTCTGGAGAATCAAGGGATTCAGGGGTGGAAGTAACGAAAGGGAAGCATTTGCACATGCCAGGCTGGATACAGCAGGGACAGGGTGGTGGCAGAGTCAGAGGTGCACCTAGCCACATTACATCTCAATTCTTTACATTACAGCACGTACTGCATTGGGTAGGAATACTGGGGAGAGAAAGGGGAATCACCATTCCTAGCCCCTGTCCCCGCTCCCGGTAAATCTTTCCCTGTGTGAGAAAGATCTTTTCATGAGGCACTGCAGAAAAATAGAGTATGATAGAACAAGATTTTTGGTGCATAGGACAAAGCTGCCCTCAGGCAGTGTTAACTTGTCTTACTGACATTTCAATGTCCTAAATCAAGGTAACAGAGATGTTAGTGGCATTATGTGAAGAACTGTTCCGTAGGAATGCGTTGTTCTTTAGAACAATTTCTATTCAGTGCACACAATTAAGCATAAGTGGGTTTAACATGAGGCTCACATGTCATCATTTTCCAGCTCTTATTATCTGTTGTGTGACTAATGCAGGATTACTCTTCATCTGTGCTCATGACTAACTTATCTTTGTCCTGTATCCTGCCATAGACCCTTGTTCCAAATTGCCACTTAGAACCTTAATTGCTGCTCCATCTCCCAGAGAAATGAGGTACACGTGATTGTGGTCACTCTCTCCTTTCCCGTCCCGGGGCAGCGTTTGGACATTTCTCAGAAAGGGGAGACCACAGATTCCCCTACTGGGGAAAACCAGCACACAAGGAGTACTGCCTGCTGACTTGTTTTTCTCTACCATTCTCTACACTGCGATTATTGTTTGAATGCTTTTAAATTCCTCAAATGAGTCTTGAGGATGGGCACAATTGCTCGTGCATTTAATGTTGGATAAGAAAGCAGTTGATGAGAATGCAATGGATCTACAGAAGACCAATGCAGAGTTGGAACGATTGACTTAGTTGACTTTTTTCCTTCTGCTATGGGTTTTATTCTCCCAGAAGACGCTGCAGAAGCTCTGTTATTAGATGCCAGACTGGTCAAAACTAATAGCAAATATGTTATTAAGTATGGTTCTTTACTGCACCAGGACAGAAGTTCTGAATCAGTGCTGGACCATTTCCACACTGAATTTCATGATAAAAGGATATCTGTACATTAAAGATGATCTTCAGTATCATGAGGATGGATGTAAAGTAAAGCTGGGAAAAATGCATCCTGAAGAAAGAATAAAATTTTTGCTTCTACTTAACTTTTGGATAACTGTTGGATAACCCAGAGCTTTTTACAGGTTGAAAAGTATTAACAACATTTATTCCAACACAGAAATTTTGCAAAAAGCCTAAGTTAGTTCCTGGGGAAAAAGGAAAAAAAACCTAGAAACATTTCTTCTGAGATCCACATTTAGATTTGAGGCCCTGATTCAGTCAAATGCTTATTATGCAAGTTTTTAACCTTAACCATTTGAGCAGATATTACATAAATTAATTGAACTGCTCCACTACTTAAAATCAGGTATGTTCTAAAGCATCTTGGTTATCAGAATCCTGAGTCAGTCACTATTAAACATGTCTGCACTCTCATTAGCTAAATCCATCCAATTTCAGAACAGTTTTTTACAGAACAATTTGCTAATGCTATCGCGTTCAATACAAAGGTTTCATGCTAGAGGATAACATGTATTAATCGTTGTTTAATCCCATCACTTCTTGATTAAAATTTAAGTAGAGTCTTTGAAATTCTATCTGAAACATAGGAAAGTAGTGGTTTTTTCCACATGCGTTAAAAAAGAGGATTAAAAATTGGCCTGACAAATCCTAATTTAAAGGGAGGAAGGGGAAGAAGGTGAACTATTGTTCATATTTCCATTACCTTCTGTTTTCAAACCCAAACAGTAAATAAATAAATAAACAGACGATTTCAGGCAAACCTGAGTACGAGTTCACTCTTTTTGTTTGACAATTAAATTAATTAGCCCCTTATCTTGCAAAGCTTAGCTGTGTGCCTGAATCATGTGAGACTTGATATTCATGCTGAAGGTTAAATCCACTTATCAAAGCTTACAGTGCTGAGCTTTCTTGGGCAAAGGAAAGGCAGAAGACACATAGACAGAGTTTAATGAAATGTTGAAAATGGCAGGATGCAAGGATTATGAGAAAAGAGGTGAAAAATCACATGCTGACAAGGACTTGTGAGTAGGTGGGTGGTTGAGCTCAGCCTCCAAGTGAGCATGACTAGAAAGGAGGCTAATTACTTTCATTTGTCTGGCATGGTGCCTGTGTAAGATATCAAAGGGTACAAATAAAAGTTGTGAGTTGTCCAATCTCCATGAAAAACAGGCATTCCTAAGACTCAGAGGACATTGATTCAGAGGCTAAAAGGATAGCTGCAGGTTGCAGGAAAGTCATATTTTGTTTAAAAACTGTATTTAACAGATCTTCTGTGTCTTTCCAGTTAATTTTCAGACAACAGTCTGTCTGTCCTTTTTTTTAACTTGGAAAGTTATTTTAAAATAGCTGCAGGATCCTAGTATTGGCGCTTCTTGTTTATGTGATCACATGTGCAAGAAAACTGAGATCAGTTCCCACTTCTGCAACAGACGTTGTGTGCTGATAGACAAGCCAGATGTGTCTAACATTCAGGTGCATATCATATGATATGCATGATCGATACACGTCTCATTTTCCCAAAAAAACATCCTCTCTATCTGTTTGGATTTGTTAACTGTTTAGGCAGGGACTACCAGATCATTTAGACTGCCTGGTTGGTAGCACAAAACGATATATTACAAATTTGTTACCTTACAGCAATATTAGAAATTAATAGCTAAGTGATCTGTATCCTTAACTTTATGGAAATGCACAAGTATTCTAGGCTGTAAAAGTCAAAACTGCACAAGGCAAGATGTAGGTATAAATCTGTTGGTTTTGTGAGGAAAAAAAGGTAATTATTTCAAAGAGAACTCTAAAGAAAAATTTATCACCTTCAAAAAATAAAAATGTGATTCATAAAGAGAGGAATACAGGGAAAAACAATAACAAAGATATCAAATGACAACTACATCATCACATGTTCTCTGGGGACTTCTTAGACTTCTTGAGGGATTTTCTGATCATAAATTCCTGCTGTGATCCAAATCCTATGGTGTGATTAAGTGTCATTGCTATCCCCCACCAAACACTTAAATGGAAATAATCTTTATAAATAAACTGAGGCTTTTGATTCCTTTCTTGTTTCCTCAGGACTTCTTTAGTCTGCTTGGATGATATTAATTTGCAACCACAGTATTATCGGATACACTCCATTCCGATTCAGGTCAGCAGGAGCCCATTGGATTTAGCATGAATTGGATCAGGCACAAGTTTTTTCTAAGAAGTCCTTTACAGAAGGTTCAAAATCTTACTAAAAGGCCAGTGTTCAGAGTCTTTTCTCTTTGCATCATACACGAAATATATGCAAAGGAGAATCTGATAGAAATTCAGTAGTATTGCAGTTCTACATGTGAGAGAGGAGCAGGAAATGGTGGCACGAGGCAAATGTCTTCAAGTATCTGTGTTTGAAATAACAAGT
>VYZW01052510.1:3940-18012 GCA_013401315.1 Balaeniceps rex
ACAGGCCTTGCTAAAAAGACTGTCCCCATCTTTCCTATAGGCCCCCCTTAAGGACTGAAAGGCCGCAATGAGGTCTCCCTGCAGCCTTCTCTTCTCCAGGCTGAACAACCCCAACTCTCTGAGCCAATAGTGAGTATAGGTAAAGTACCTCCATGCAAAAGGGATAGACGACTTAAGATACCACATGCCCAATTCTGGAAGAGGCACAGAGATTAATCATAGGACAACTTTTCACATGCCTATTCTTCCATCAAAGAAATAATCCCAAGGATTGCTATAAAAAGCCTACATCTCAATATCCTTACTTTACGGAGGTGAAGATGAGAAGCGTATTACATGTCTTTTAAAATTTCCCCATAACAAAACATTAATGAGAAAGAAAAGAATTAACAGATGCCAGTAAAATCCTAAATCCTCTCCTAGCACACAAATCAAAGTTTTCAATAGCCTCAATATGACTTTTGAATCCTTCATTGGTTATGGATTCTCAGGTGATCATGATACATTATTCCACTAAGGCAGGTCCAAATTTATTGCATGTGTTTCTGACTGGACAGAATTTTGCCCCAATTACTGACCTCTTATCTATTTAAAACTAAATTATGCAACTTGGTCTACATAGGGACACCATTTAATCAGACACTTCAAATATTACAACATGCCCTGAGCACGCAGATGAGCATGTAAAAGCAATGCTCTGAGAGCTACAATTGTTATGGTTCATTTCAAGGCTGTTACTAATTAAACATGTTGTGTTCTGGGACATGAATTTCTGGAGATTACTACTTGTTTTCTCTGGCCCCCATTACCATTTAAGTGCTATGAAATTGTCCCAGCTATCAAGACTGCATGTAACAATGTAGAGGTTCTTTAGACCAGGCAGCGATCTAAGCTTCCATAAAATTATGAAAAGGTTTTTGACATTATTTCTGGACCTTCTATACACTTGCTACTCCAAAGACATTCCTGCAGCAATGCAACTGAAAAACAACAGCACCCAACCACTAAACTCATGTTTTTCCTCTACCAGATACAGTATGACATGCTCATGGTTTTACTTCAGACATAATGTTCTCTCATTATTCTTTAATAATAAAATAAACGGTAGTATTAAACATATCACCAAATAAAAACTATGTTCAGCTAACATGACAGCTTATATTTTTCAGAAGAATGTTTTTAATGCACTGAAAATTTTAGGTTTATACTTGTAGTAATGCCATGCAAGTGACCTCTCAGCTCACACTTAAAATTGCATTTGGAACAGAGCACTCTGCAGTTGTGTCTTTTAACCTAGGACTCATTGCTGCAGTCAATCAGGCAGTACATCATAGAGCAATAAAACCAGTGTTTAACGTAAGTAATATTTGAATTCTCATTCTGGTCTAAGAAATGTTCTATCTGCTGTATCATAGTATCTGGAGAGGAGTAAGTTAATATTGCTCCCCTCTTTTTTTTTTTTTAAATCCTTCTGAAAAGTGGGAAATTGTATATGAACTGTGATTTGGTAGTTTGTAAGTTTGTGGTCTGTACTTCGCATATATTCTCCAATATGATTGACAGTTATAAAATATTATACAAGAAAATTACTGATTTGCAACTAGAACTCCAGAAATCAACTGCCAAAGAAGAGAAAGCCACTATTCTCACACAGGTAGGGGCAGATGAACGGTGCTGGCAGAACTGAGCACACAGGAAAATTGAGGGAGATGATCAGCAAGACTGCAGGACAGTGAAACTGCATAAAATTTGTGGAATACTGCATGATAGCTGTATCATAAATTACAGGAGAGAATACAACAAATGGACAGAATTCACTAGGACAGAAATAGCAAGTAAACAGTGGAATGCTGTTTTGCTAATGAAGCCCTTGGCACTACAGTATATTAGTTTGGTTACTTTGCTGAAAACGCATGTCCCTTTTCCTTGCCCATCAACTTTTGTTATCTTCCCTCAAATACTTCACAATAGATGCTGGGCACAGGATTTCAGCTTTTTATTTTGAAATGTGCTCAAAATAGAGGGTGTTAAGGAAAAAAAGCAGGCTGTAGCCTCAACACTTAATTGTAGCCCCAACTCTCCATTGGATACCAGCTAACACTACACATACTTCACAATGCATTTCAAACTACTTCATACAGCCTAAATCTCTTCTCCTAATTTTGAACAATTAAATGCACGTACCCTGGGGAGATTAAATGAATAGCCACCAGCTCCATCCAACAAGCATATTTACTGGATATCTGCAATCCAAGGACACTGCTGACTCTTCCTGGATTGTAATGGTTGTTAAGAACTTTCAAAGCAAACAAGACTCCTGCAAACAAGAAGAAATCACATAAAGAGAGAAGTACTTGTGCCCAAATAATAAAGAAATGCAAACAACTTAACTACTGAAACTGAAATACCATGCAGTTTCACAGCACTATGAAGCATACTGTTGCATGCCAGAACAACAGTTCTAAGCCGTTTTTTCAGTGGTAGTTTTCAGTGACTTAAAAAAAAAAAGATAAAAATTTACATATTTGTATAACAGCCAATTCTAAGTTGCTTTTTAATAGCACTGTAAACTATTCAGGGGTTCAAAACACCACAAACATAATTTTAAAATGGGAGTTCTAGTTGAAATAATCGACAAATTATTGAACTCAAAAGAATGTTCCTTGAGAAAAGCCGTTACTGAAAACAAGACAAACAGATGCATGTGAAGCTCAACAGTCGGCTCAAATTCTGAATTAATGGAAAATCATCTTACACATACTCCAGAATCACTTGTTTCTGAAAAAAAAAGTAGATAAATCACCTTTACTCATAATAAATAATCATTCAATTCTAATTGACTGTAACTTTTATCATGCAAGCAATAACCGATATGACAGAATCAATTCACATAATTTATTGGAACTTCCAAAATGTTTTTGAAAAAGTTCCTCTAAGAAGACAGTGCGCACAGTTGTTTAAAAAAAAAAAAAATCTGAAAAACTGACAAGGAGAAGATAGCAGAGTTGAACATCAATACACATAAAACCATGAAAGAGGTTTCCCTCCCCTTCTAACACCATAGAAAACAAGAGATAGCAAAATTCCTTAATCTATCCAGTGATGTAAATATTGTTATTCTAGGATCAAATATAAACAGAAACGTGTGTATGCACATACACACATGCTCACACTATTTGTTGCTGATAAAACTAGACTTGTTCAGAAAGTATAAATTTACTAAAGCTGAGAAATATTCAATAGCAGCAGCGTAGTTTAGGAGTTATCTCCATCCAATCTACTCTTGGCTTACCAGAACCCTGTCTGTACAGCTTCAATTTTTATTACTCGCTTTTTTTTTAAGGTTTAAGTGTCCGTTGGAACTGCCTGACCTGGTGTATTGTCAGGTTCCACCCAGGGGGACAAGAGGCAGGTCTGTTTCATCCATTTAAAAGAAAAGAATTAAAAAAAAAAAATCCAGGCATCCTAAAACTCTTAAAATCTGGTACAGTGAATATGTCATAAATATGCATACAGATTGTCTCTTAAAGAAACAGTTATTAGCAGGAAGATACTCATATTTTCTTCAGCAACTGTTCCATGTACATGCCACTTGCCCCAACTGAAGAGAAATTACCTATGCTGAACATCATGCTGAGAATGTTGAAGGTTTAGAAAGATCAACTACGGATACTAACTCTGTCAGAGTTACTCTAATCTGCTGCTCAAATAATGGTCAATTGCATGTGCACATAGGCTGCAGTCCCACATTTCCAAGCTTGGAATACTCAAAAGATGCTGCAGAAGGTAAGTCACATCAGAACAGGCTGCAATACTCGATGCTAGATCTGAACTATCTATCTTGCGGAACATGTAAATTAAAATCCAATTAGGTAATACCTAAATTGACAAAAAGCTTGACTTTGCCTTTGACTTGTCCTCTGCACAGTAGATAGAAGCTTAGTCCCACTCTCTTTTTAGTTCACTAAAAAATCCAAAATACATGCTCCAGCCAATATTGTAGTATGGCTGACGTGAGTCTCTTGTAAGGAATGAAATGGGAACCCCATCTGGCCCATCACCAATGCTTGCCCTGCCTGCCAGCACCACTGCTCTTCAGTAACTTGGCCCCTTTTGCCATAAAGCATGGGAAGCCATAAACCTGCATCACCTGGATAATTGTATCACTAAATCTAATGTCCCTTCTATTGGTTCGAGGAAAGGAACACATAAGTTGCTATCTGGCTACGTGAGAAGCTGGAGACTAATCTGGTGAAAAAACCTTACAGTGAAATCTCAACACTACCCAATTATATGGTAATATTATATTCCCAGTTATACAGTATATAAAGAAGTTTCATCATAAGTTCTTGAAATATTCACCCTTCTCATTCCTCTTAAGAACTGGGTTGGTACTATGCTGTTTTAAGGAATGGACTAATAGGAAGATATAGGAAAAACCTCACAAGGATGGTGCATTATGTAAGTGAAGACCTGAAACAGATACTTCTTCACAACTTCTAGGTCTCAACTTCTCATCCTACAGTCTAGGACGAAACAAGAGGTTCAAAAAGAAGCTTGATGGCTGCACCTCCCAGTTGTTCAGAGAATAATATTACAGGGCACACTTCCCCCACAAATAAGTACCATATAAGAACTAGCCCTAGAAAGTCCAGCTGAGACTGGACTGAGTGCACATATTTCAGTCATTTTACCATTAATAATACATATTCAGTAGCATTCTGCAGTCACCGTTAAGGAACAGCAAGAGTGAGATGCTCCGCAAAGGAAGGGTATCCAAAAGGAACAAGGAGGCACACAGGCGGCAACCTCCCCAGTAGGGGCCCAGTCCCATAGTCCTTGAGCAAAGTGCACAGGGCAGGCTGGTGATGGTAAGGGGGGCCAGCCAGGAGCCCAGATCACCAGGCACATCTTCGAGACAAAGCAGGGCCAAAGAAAGTCAGGAAGTGAAATCAGGGCCCAGGCACAGATGCAATGTAGCTCAGACAGGGACAACACAGAGGGCTTGAGCTTAAAAGCAGCTGCTGAGCAACGGGAGAAAAGGCCCCCCGTGAGGCTTCTCTCAGCCATCTCACATACCTCTTTTCCCACTAGTCTGAGATGGGTTGCAGCTGCCCTGTATCAGAGCTGTCCTTGAGCACAAGGCAGCCAAACCCCTCAGGGGACAAGGTTGCACCCCCTCAGGGTCCCTACAGCCACCATAAAGGCCAATATTAGAACTGGGCATGTCTCGTTACCAAAAGGTGGGTGTCCAAAGAATATCTGAAGCTCCAAATGAGCAACTACAAGGATGTTACAACTAGTATGGATTCAAATACCACAGGGAACCCTCAGAGGCATTGAAGCACCTTTCGCAGAGGTTGAAAAGGAGGGCTTACCTTCTAATGCTAGGTCCCAATGACAGCATGAGTACAGCACGTACCCAAAGGACATGCTTTGTATTAAAAAATAGGATAACTTTATTGACATATCAACCACATACATGCATATGGATGTAGACCTACCTATTTCCTGCATTCAACAAATATTGCTATATAGTACCTATAAATATTCATTTTACATATGTAAATTGGACAAACTATGTGCCTTACCTGAAAAACCTACAGCACAATTCATTTCATACGAAGGATCATCCAGAATTTTCACAAGCATGAATTCCAGCACCATATAAACAACTCCAATCAGCACTGAAAATACCACAATTATGTAGGCAAACCATATGCTCTTAAGCTTTTTTTCCAGCATTATCCCCTTCCAAAGCATGGAAATCATGTTATAATATAAATGCCAGTCATCTGCATGGTGGACAGGAGAAAGCAGTAAACGCTGCCAGTTCTTTCTGTATAAGCCTTCATTTACACTGATACACACTTCAGGCAGTGGCCTCACAGGATTCAGAAAGAGAAAAATATTCAGTGCAAGTACCCCAAGGGTAACAGAAGGAATGTTCTGGAGTCCAACTTGAGAAATTTGATAAAGCAGCAAAAGCAGTCCAGCATTGACTCTTCCCTGCCTTCGTTGCATTATTACTTCTTCTTCAAAGATATGTGAAGATTATTCCGATTTCTAGTCTTTTGTTCAAATTCAAAACCATACGAGTTTTGGAAATTCTGAAAGAAAAGAAGATAACTGCGTTATTATACATAAGCACAGGGGTGTTTTCAAGCTCATCACTGTTTGGGGTTTTTTTGGTTGTTTTTTTGGGGGGTTTTTTTGGTTGTGTTTTTTTTTTTTTTAAACAGAAAATTCTTCAAGCTAATCAGCTGAGACTTCATTTTTAAATCAGAACAAAAATTCGAGTGGGGGGAGGAAGGGGGGAAATCACCATTTTTAAACTGGTATAAGACACAAATAAAAGGGATTTATACAGATAATCCAGACAAGCATTGTGAGAAAAAGGAGTCTGCAACCTCTCTTTCATGTACCTGGACAGGCTTTACTTCATTTACAAAATTCCTGGCTGCTCTAGACATGTTCTCATTAATATCCTGATTCACTAACAATTACTAAAATTTCAGGAAGGAAACCAGTTAAAAATTCTTCTGTAGACTTTCAGTTTTCAGGCTTCCCATCGTAATTTTTTTTCATGACCATTTTTCCAACTTTTACAAATATTCAATACAAGCTAAGAATGAAAATTAAAAGTTACAATTTCAACAGAGACACAGCTGAGTACTCCTAAATGTAAGCTTTGAAAATTGTTATTGCTTTCCTAGTGACTAGAATTCAAAGTTTAGTTTAAAAGTATGTGATGGAGAACAAAAAAAAAATGTAGGAGAAAAGCATATACAAGAACAGCACATAAAATTTCCAGACAGCTATCACAAAATATTAATCTCTGTCCTATTTATACCAGATAAAATGGACGATAAAAAAGGGCTATAAAAGTTCTAGATCTAGCTAGAAATCGGGTTACTATGACAGAAACTGAGAAAGGGCATCGAGCTAACCTGTGCAAGCCTATAAATAGAGGAGGGAGGAAGCTGCATTGGAGAATACAGCACAAGGTGACATGGAGTATCTAGAGAGTGGAACCACCCGAAGAAGACAGGAAGAGACACTGGATTTCAAGTAGCTTCTGAGGGCCACCTCAACTTGGCCAGTACTGGTTTTAGTTCTCAAAACTCCGAGGTGGCACAACAATAGTGTGGCCACTCTTCTCCACCTCTAGGATGCCAGTTCTTTGCTGAACTGTTGAAGATACACAATACGTTATTTCACACATAAGTATGAACTATGCAGAGCCAGCAAAACACACTTACTCCTCAAAACTTCACCATCAGGTTTCAAATGAAACTCTTGACTTACCTAGATATATACAAAATTGTCATCTCAACACGCCATTCACCTCCTTTTCCATTATATTACAAAATGTTTAGAATAAGTTGCTAATATACTAACTTTTTATTTACTTCAAATTCCTTTCCAATTCATCAAATCAAATGCTGCCTCTGTAAACATTTTTATTAGATAAACAAACAACAATCTAATTCTTCTGGAGGACAGCAGAAAAAAGTAATACCTTTATAAGGAGAAAAGGACAACAGCTCAAGATGCAAAGTTTAACATTCCACGTTACATCTATTAGGATTTACTAAATTGCACATTTCTACAGACCATTGGTATGCTTGCAAACACTTTACTAAACTATTTTCTTCAGGTACTCTGAGTACCATTAATAATTTGACCGTCTTGCACCGCACAAAGTAAGCAAACACATGGAAAACAAGGAAATCACCTCTGAATGATGTTATCCTACAACAGCAAAAGGAACTATGAAACCTGCATAGGGCTGAACATCAAAAAAGATCATCTAGGGGCCACCCTACCTCCTCAACTTATATCTAAGTGAGAGGAGCATATACTTCCATGCTAGTTCACACACATAATTAATTAATGCCACTTATAGTTAAGTTTTTCTAGTCTCTGGATTTCTCTTCAAATAGCATTTATGCTTATTATAGCACTTTAAGAGAAGGAAAAAACCCCTGGTAGCATCCTCAAAACAACTGTAGAAGAACAGAATGCAAATAAACATATTTGCTACGTTAAAAGGAAATTCACTGCATTTTTTTCCCATGGTGTAATCTCAGAGATGTTCCGTAACGTCTAAGTCTTGCCCAAAACAGAGTCGAAACAGCAGAAACAAACTTTATTCTAGGCTTCTTGAACATATAACTCTAACTACACTGGTGCCTTTAAAAACAAGCTTCTAATCCTCACAATTTAAATAGAGAGACCGCAGCTGTAATCCCTACAAAGTTCAAATGAGCTAAGACCTCTTAAAGTGTAAATTCATTGCTGCAGATGATAATTAACATTGTCAGCCTTTGACTTTTTAATGTCAACATTACAAAAAAGGTACTTAGATAATCAAAAGTTTAATCAATGTCATTCTCTCTTTCCACAATTCATGCTCTGATCCCAAGTATACCAACATCCCCAAACTGTTCTTATATGCATCTGCCCAAACCTCTGACTTTTCTCATACCACTGACACAGCTAAATTTTTTCCCACCACAAAACAGTTGACATAAAAACTGTTAGAATTTAAAAGTCAACATCATTTAAACCCAAGTTACGTGGAAACCCCAAAATCTTGCCACACCACGTTGTTCAAATTGCCAAATACTAAAATCTTACTTTTTAAAGTCCCCCCGCTTTTGATACTCTTTAATTCTCAATTTAAATACTTTTAACATACATGCATCTAGGAAAAGAAACCCTCATACAGCACTTATATGTACAACAATCACGTAACATGACTGGGATTACAGTAGTGCTATGTATTACAAATAATTCCCATTATTGGGAGCAATCAAAAATGCCAGCCAAGACACATTAGATGTTTGATTATAAAGGAAAAAGATATAACAAAAAAAACAGTAGTTATCTGAGAGCCTTCTGGAATGCTAATCACTTAAAATATATAGAGCTTTCAACTGTTTGAACATTCTTCCTCAGCCTCTACTCTGTTTATTAAAAGTCTAATGAGGCTTGAAACAATGAAGCACTTCTTCGTTTTTCTTTTTTGAAAACATGCCACCCACTTCAAAATGTACAAATTTCCAGAACAGACTTGAAATGGACATTTGTCTTGCATCTAGGCTGCCACGTGTCTGCATTTTTGTCACCTACTCAAGATAAATGTCTGAACTAAACATTCTCGGAATTTGTTTGTTTGTACTAACCAAGTGCAAAGCATTTAAACTTTTATTTTTACTGTGAGAACCCCCCTTGCTCACTTGGCAACCACAAAATACTATGATTTCATATTACTGAAAAATCATGTAATAAAGTAAATATTTTTTTACTGTCTTTTCCTATAGCTGTAATTTGAAGTTAGAGGAAAAGAATCTCCCTGTACCCTTGCTCCCCCCAAATGGACAGAACTACCCTGAAATTTTGATTTATGTTTATGTGAAGCAAAATCCAGCCCATTGCCCTTCTCCTTAATAAAAAAAATAAATAAATCACCCTGTGACGTAAGCCTAGATTTTTATGAATAGACGGAGACTTGTTACATCTCATTCCCACCAAGGGTGAATGTGGCCGTGATCTACAGATTTTGCCATTATCTGCATGGCACATCCTGATCTTCAGATCTGTCACCAACCTTCCTTCTAGAACTGCTTTGTTCTTCTCGTTGCTTTGCAAAAAATGATTTGTAATGGAGGTATCTTAGCATTGTATAACTCTCCACTGACAGAAAAAAATCCCAGGGTTACTCTTTCAGGTCAGGTCAGGAGTATGATTCTGAAGTTAATTTCTCCATTGCCCCCACTGACTTCACTGTGGTTCACATCGTGGAGTGGCCTGAGCGCCCATGAACTAGTCTCTTTTCAGATGAAACTAAACCAGGAGATGTGTTCCAGGAAAAAACCCAGCACACTCTAGAAAAAATTGGGCACTCAGCCTACATGTCCGGATTAGAGCTACACCAATGTAAAAAACACCTGAAACATGTAAAGGGTGAGTATCAGATCCTGAGCATATACCATTTCACACTACAGGTAAGCCTCAACAGGCCCGCACTGCTTGTCTATGAAGATAGAGTCTCAGGGTACAAAGACTTATCCAAGCAAAGAACGAAACAGAAACAGTGTTTTTAGGGCAAAAGAAGAGTCCTACGAAGGAGGCAGAAGCAAACTGTAAACCCTTTTACTACTGCCCTCAAACTTTGGAAACTTGGGGGGAGGGAAGGCATGAAAAAAAAAAAAACAATGCAAGAAAAAACTCAAAACTTTGAAACATAATGAATCATCCATATTTAACATATACACAAGGAGAAGGTCAACCACAGCTGTCAGATTCAATAAGCTTTGAAATGTAGAGTCAATTACATAGTTCATAACAAAAGACAAGGTTCTGACATAATTATAGAAGTAATTACTTTATATAGAATGACTTCTGGATTAATCAAATGTGCCTTTAAAGGGTATAATGTGCGTTCATTCACAAAGGAATACTGAACTTTAAACTGAAAAAACATGTTTCAGAAGTCAGTATGAGAAGTCATACATCTGTAATACAAAAGTTTTTAAAATAATTTAATTCAGTGACTACCTTGCTGAAAGGAAACAATACAAAGTTAAATATCAACTTAAAATAACTGCCTAAAAGGCTACATCACAAATTCTTTTGTTTTTTTAATACGCCACATTTTATTTTAAACGTCCTTCAGTTTTCTGTGAGAATAAAGTTCCTCTGTCTCTTATGTCTGCCTCGGCGAGAAAATTGAAAATGTTTTATAGTTCTTTAATCCTCTCAAGTACTACTAAAAAGAAGCCCTTAACAAAATAAGCTTTTAAGCTAACAACTTCAACTTAAAACTGAAAATTGTGTTCTGAAGTGTGTGAAAATTATTACTCATAATAAAATGTATACATCTTAAACAATACATGCCAAGAATACTTTTGGACACCTTATCCCAAAATAAATGAGACAGCTTTCAGAGGAAAGAAGAGAAGGGACTAGGTCAAATCTCATACTCTGCCTCACATCTTAAGTATGAACATCTGAGACACTAAGCATTTAGGCTTTTAATTGCCTCATTAGTTTGACTACTGCTATTTAATCTAAAACAAAAAATACTTAAAGGCTGCAACCTGTCCATCCTTCAATTAAAATAGAGTTACTCAAATTGTTTCATTATAATTATTAACTTGCAATACCACTGGAGGCCCTGCCAACTTTGGACTCATGTTTTCATTCACAAAAGAGAAATCAATTTACTTTATATATTCATCATATATTTAAATTTAATTAGAATCAATATAAAAATCTAAACATCATAAGGAGCATCCACTGGAGTTTTCTTTAAGGCTTATCATTGTAAAGACCAGTTATATTCTCTGTCATCATTTGAGACTACTAACATTATCTCTAAAATGTGCTTAAGATAACTATATTTTATCTGTCCGCCTTCATTTCCTACATGGCATCCACTTCCAATTCAAAGTCTTCCAATTATTCAGTCAGCTACAATGACACTGAAGTCATAGCAAGCAACACTTCCTTATGCCACGCAAGGACACAGCATGTAGAACCAACGAGCTTCCTTAGGCCCCTCTCGGGGAGATACAAACTTGACAGTTTTAATTCTAGCAGAGGTCAGTCTGATTGTCCAACAGTCCTTTGGTTCTAAGGAGCTACTCCCCCACCACGTACAGCTAGAATCAGTTGTACATTTGCTCTGTCAGAAGCTCGCTCAGCATCAACAAGGTTGACTAAGCATGGACTGGAAGACTTACTCTGGAATTTACATACATTACGCATTTCGGACACCGCAAGCTGATACGATGCATTGCAGGCAATTTACACATTGGGCATTATACAGCAGTGACTTAAGCAGCCAGAACCTGAACAAACCCAGTGATCCCAAGTTGCAAGAAGAAAAACAAATGATAGAACTTAAAAAAAGGCCAAAAAAATCCCGTAGTAGCAATATGAGAAACATTATTTAATGTAACGAAGTCTTTAAAACCTCTTCAGCTTGTGAAAAATCAGAACAATTACTGAAGATTTCTTTACATTGTGATCCAGGAAATTATTGAAAATGTATTATGTGACTAATCTACCACTAACCTCATGCCTTCCTGATCTTTCAATTTCTCCATTACCTTTGGCAGGCAACCAATGTGGAAATGGCTTGCTCACATGCCTCAAAACCAAGGCCTGATCTATGGTGAAGAGGATTTACTTGCAGCACATATACTAGTGATACTCCCTATTTCCTCCTCTGCAGACAAAGATCACACCAGTCTTTTCATAGTGCAATATAGATCAGCTCCTGAAATGGAACAACCTAATAAAATGCCTTTTCATGGTTATAGCTTATTCTAGTCAAGAAGCTGATTATAAACACAATGTGTCAAAAGGAGTAGGCTTTGATTATATAAGTTTTAGATAATAGAAATTCTGCTGCAATTGCCAAATCAGTAAGTCATTTTAGTGTAGAAGAGACAGAAAAAGCAGGAACCTTCATAGATTTTTATAATTTACACTTATGAAAGTCTACATTTTAGCAACTCTCCTTAGAAATTACTAAGTTTTCCTTCATTGAAAAAAAAAAAATCTGTTCAGGATCTATAAAGGAGCCACAACAACGTGTTACCACTTTTTTTGCTTACAAAACCTAAAAGCAACACAGAGACAATTTTCTCTACCTCTAAATTTATATGCATATAATCAAACAGATAAAGCATTTTTGACCAAGCTAGAAAGGATATAATATGTCAATATATAATTTCTTTCTTTGAAGCATCAGCTCTTGCTGAACCTCTGTGGTCGGTTAGTCAGAATTACTTTATCAAAATATTTTGAGGAAAGGTAATGGACATATTAAGTCCCTTCCCAGTTTTGTGGAAGGAGAGAGACATGGAAAGGTTTGATAAATATTCTTACTATCCCCATCTCATAATAGATGGTAATTAGTAATTACCTCTCAAAAATGCTAGGATGCATCTACACATAATTCAAGTTAGAGAAGTAAAATAATCGTAAACATTTATAGCTGTATCACTGTACTGGTAAATGTGAGGGGACGTCACAGTTTAAAAAAATAAAAATACATCAGAACAACAGAGGACTTCAGATTAGGCCACAGTTAAGAGTTTCAACTTCACAGATGTTTAACTACTTTTATTAGGGTCAGGGGGTTGAGGAGTTTTTTTACTTGATTGCAATACTTACATTTGTATAATCCTAAAACTGGGTAATTATACCAGAACAGCATCGTCCTTTATTTATCTCAATAATTTTGTAATACAATTAAAATGCACAAGGGCTCTTACAGGTTTAGCATTCCTTAGTTTGTGTTGCTTCGAGGGAAAATCTGTCTGCAGTTTGTAGGAGAAAGGAAGGACAGGAAGCTTACTTTCTAATGAAATCCATTTTAAATAATACAGGTTAAATATACAAACAATTCAGAAATATAGTTTCTAGTATTAGTGTTAACTCTTGTCAAGACCTCAAATCTCTTCGAATTAACAAAACACAGCTCCAGGAAGAACATCATTGCGCCATCTCAGGAAATTAAACTAACTCAGGTATTATTAAATACATTTTATAAACACCTGAATTACGTAAACTCAGTGTTTACATAAACACAAGGAAGTTTACCAAATATAGTTGAGATACATTTGTCACTGCTTCTCCTTTGATACAGGTGCAAGCTACTTGCAGGTTTTTGGGTTTCGGGGCAGGGGGGGTAGCATTTTATCATTTTAACAAGGAAAAAAAGGGCTATAGTTCTGGTCAGATTTAAAAAAAATAATAATCACTTATTTACATAATCTGTAAAAAATACTGCTGAAGGCAAACAACAAATAAATAAATAAATAACGGAGTTAATATACCGCGCCTATTAAGGTGTCACTGCATTTAAAACGAATTTGCTGCAGTTTAGCGATAAGACAGGCGTAGCTGGGTTTTGGACCTCGGGAACCAGCGGTGTCACATCCCTACCGTTTCTCACGTGACACACTACTCTTTCAGGCACTGCCTCCTTCTACCGAAAGCATTTGCAAGAGCAAAGTCCTACAGAAAAGGGGCCGGGGGGGGGGGGGGGG